>OX377201.1:20750475-20804507 GCA_947396885.1 Heligmosomoides polygyrus polygyrus
AAATTTTAAGGAAAGCTGTCCAGCGAATCGTTATAAAGAATCTTGGACTTAGCATTTATCCCACCAAAAAATGTAGCGCTGTTCGGCGCTGTTCCCCGAAAAGTGTTACGGTTTGGGCTGGGACTTACTGCCGAAGCGAAAGCACTCTTTTTCATCGAGCAATCGGTCAAGATGAACGCCAAAGTCTACAGGAAGGCAGTTCTCAAAACGTTTCGCGGTCATGAATGAAATCAAGCGTCAACAAACGCTAGATATTTCTTCAGCAAGATTAGGCACCATCCCGTGCTGTTGAAACGACGTTTGCCATCTGTGACCCCGTTTCTCGGAGTACTGGGGCAAAGACCTCTGGCTACTTAATTCGCCCGGCCTCTTTGGACTGCATCACTGTCCAATACAATTTGGTGGTTCATAATTGGATCTACCACATTTATTCTGCATTTGATAAATTGATCACAGCACTATAAGCGATATGATGTACATATGACGGCAGTAATGTTGTCCCTGTTGTAGTTGTTTTATTGCTTGTACTACATTGTTTGTCTTGTTGGCGGGTCCGCCAATGGAGTGAAGTCCAGTGGAGCGAGGTTGAGTGAAGTCGACTGAAGTGGCCTTTCAGCCGAGGGGCCCGCTATTTATACCGACGAAAAGTGGGTGGTATTTATAACGGCCTAGGCGTGCGGAGCATAGTTGTAAAGTGCTGTAAAGCTACTGTTGTAAACCATGACTCACGAACCACAGCCTGTTTGCATGACTCATGAACCACTGTTCATGACACTCCGCACACCGAAGAAGGGTTGTGCGAGTGGGGGACTTAGTTAATGTGCATTCTCCCCGCATTTTTTGGCTTGTGTTGTTTCACTTTTGTTTTGTTACGAAAATACACAACAACGAAGCAACAGAATAAGTATACGCTCGTTATGACTTATATGTCAACACTATAAACTACACTACTTATTCACTATTCGACTGTGTATGGAGAGTACTATGTCGTAGAGTAGGCCCTGGTGCGGTGAAGCAGTGTCCTTCGATGACGGTGGGCAATGTCGGCGTTGGCGGTGAGGCAATCTCGGCTTCGGAGTAGTTGAAGTGCTGGCGTCGATTTTGTCTTTGTGTAGTAGTGTCCGCGACGATCGACGAGTCATGGTGGACGTCGGCATCCTGATTGTTTTAATTGTTTGCTTGTAACAGTGTCATTGAGTTGTACTTGTTTAAGTTTGCCATGGAATCACAGAAGGCTATCAAAGTTTGCATACTACTGCACATATGATGTACTTCCGAAATTCGAGAGCTTTCCGAAGGGCCGCAGGTTCCGAAGCATTTGTCTCAATAGACCTTTGAGTACCTGAGTATTTAAAACTAAGTAGCTAGATTAAGGATGCAGCAGGTAAGGTAGAAGCTGTTTGCTGACACATATATAACGATATAACTTGTCTATCTTTCATTGATTGACGCAATTCCAACTGATCTACAGAGAAAGCGTCAGAGTCCGGATGTATGGAGAACTTCAACAAACCTTTGGTTGTATCAAGAAGAAGGCTAACGGGTGCTAAAAACGGGAGTTGGATTTGAGCAAGAATGTTCGCAAGCGAGCTGTTTGCTTAAAAGCACAAATGGTGGATGGGGCTCGATGATAACTGCAGGCTATCAGATAGCGTATGATGACAAGTCGTCTCCATTGATGGAATCCGTGCCCCATTCGACCGAAGGCGCTCTCTGTGCTCTCCTCCTTCCCCGGGCTATTTCTCTGGGACTCCTGATTTTTAGGGTCTTCCTAACCAGCACTTGCAGCCTTCGTCTTGGGTTCTGTTTGTTCCATTTATCATATATTTGATGTGCAAGTTTTGTAGTAGCGTTGTTGTCCTTTGTTGCTATGCTCTATCCATTGCTGTTCCTTATATTCTTGATGTTATGTTGTTGTATGTTCTGGTATATGCTTGTTTAACCTTGTTCGCCTTTCCATTTCATCATGTGGCTTTGGTCTCTACCCGAAGTGGGTCTCTTTTTCTCATCAGTAATCATGTATTTTGCTGGTTCACGCCGGTGTACATCTCCTACAGTGTCGTTCTTGTTCCTATTAATTAACTAATTAATTAATTTATTTATTTATAAGCAGCGTGGTGATAGAATCGCAGACGACAGAAAAAAGAATAGCAAGATTCCTATGAAGCTCATTTTGTTTTTTCATTCCCTATCACCATATCGCATTACCGTCGATGTTGTAATTCTATATTCGTTGTTCGTGTGTTTATTGTTTGTATTTAAAGACAAAGGTTTAATTACCGAAGTTTGAGGTGATCTCCAACGCGTGTGTCAGCGTAAAAAAATTGTCGAAATTTTAGAACTCAACCGAAGTTCCCTAAATTTTAAGTTTACGTTCATAATCGTGCTCCATTGCGAAAGGCGGTCGCATATGAGTTGTCGGTCGCAAACCGTTGAAAACCGTTGCGCGCTCACAGATACTCTAATTGAGGTTTTTAAAGAAGCGGTTGGTACCGTTTGATTCGTCTCTTCAAGATCTTCACAAACGTATATACAATTTTACCAGAACACCGCATTTTCGCAGTGCGTGACTGGAACAGGGTGTTTGAGATTGGAGCAGCTTATTTCCAAGGACTTGCTTGTTTTCGAACTCTCATCTCAAGCATGGCGCACGTCGCCTGTGCTCTGCCAAGCCAGAATTCCTCGAAAGTGCGCTCTGTACAATGTATACAAAATCGTCGAACCTATCAATCGAGTGAGAGCAACAACTTGTAGAGTGGGCGTTTGGGGAGTTTCATCAGAAATTCTTAGCCGCCATACTCAGGAACTGCTGATCCTATACTAATGGTGCACGGCGCACTCCAATGCCTCCATGGGGAACATTAGAGTGCGCCGTGCACCATTTGTATAGGATCGAATCTATCAGTCGAATGGGTGCGACCGCTAGCAAACTGCACGAGAAGAATTATTCTAACTTCGTTGGAGAGGCTCTAGTTTAATGTAGAAGAAGCTCGTTTTGATTTGGAGGACTGCTTTGATTTAAAAAGTCTTAAGCTAGCAAAGTTCCAAGTCACCACTACGGAGGGATGTTCGCGGCAGCCGGCCCCTCCTCCGATTGCACTACCACCCGCCTATCGTTGCTGCATGCAAAATGTAAACGTTATTTGGAAATGATACCTGCTCTCTAAAACCACACCGGGATGGCCTCTACGAATTCAGTCAAAAACAATATTCTTATTGGTTCCTTCCTTAGTTGGAGACTGGTGAGAAAGGGTGGGGGTGGGCCGGGGGGAAGCTGGTGGAACTCTAGAGAGAAGTTCACCCACTATTTCTTCCTACTCCGACAGCTTTACTCCACCTAAAACAGGCATAGGTATTCTTTTTCTTTTCTTTTTTCTTTTTCTTCTTTTTCAGTTATCGTGTGTACCTGGTCAGCCAGTCAGTGTTTTCGCCTCCCAAGCAAGGCTGGCACCATTTATAATAGCCGACCACAGTTTAATAGAAGGCTTAGTCAGCTAGAGCGGTATCCGAATCAAGAATGCTCAATTTGGGACGCACTAGATACATACATTGGCTCAATCCTTTGTAAGCTGCAGAAGCTGGAATACCGCCACTGTGGTTTGGTTTATGGGCGGAATAAGCGCAAAACGGCCGTTCTCGCTGTTCTCCTATAACTCTCTTTAGAGGGTCTATTCGTTTCATTTCATTTCATTTATTGCACAGGTTCTGCGGCGTAAAGAAACAAAGTAGTCAAAACCAAAAACGTATGCTGCAGTCTGAGTATTTTTCAACCCTTTGACCTTAAATGTTTAGGAAACTTTTATAAGATTTGAGATCGTAGTAAACTCATAATCGGTAATTGGAGAGAGGCGAAATGAAAATAGCGGCAGCAGAACGAAAAAGAAGAAGATAGAAAAAGAGCCTGCGTGTTATTGCTTCTGTGCCGATGCCATCACCATTTCACCATCAATAAGCTGAAACGATGTGAGAGAGTGAGGACAATGTTTGAAATGTTGAGAATGTGAAGACAAGGCAATGAGTAATGCTACGAGCTGATAAATTTAATGACGGTTCAAAAAACACTCATACAATTGACAGCAACAATGTACAATAATAATCCTAAATATCATTAAAGCAAGTTTCCTTCATTTGCCGGTGTCTTCTTGAAATTTACATGTTGTAGTTGAGGACGGAAGGTGGTTAGAGACTGCTACTCTTGATAACGCCGCGACTGCAATTGATAGATGGAGCGGTAGCAAACGTTCAGTTAACCGAAGAAGCAGGCTAGGAGTTTTTCTTATATCGGATATGTCCACCTGCAACGGGAAAGTTATCATAGACGAAAACTCCAAGATTCTCCGATACCTAGTAGTTATAAAACATTGATTCTTTCTAGTTTGGCTTTAAAGAGGCCTGTTCAAAAAACAAAAGTTACCATCCGAATGAAAAATGATGATCTATCCAATGATGTAGGTATCATCCAGTGGTTTTTGAAAGATATATTTTTGGTGACCTAGCAACGGCGCGGACCGTCGTCCGTCACTCGAGATAAACGCACCGAAGGGTCTACGTTTTATAGGTCTCGAATTTATTTATTTATTCTAAGACCACTGCATGATATCTAAATCATTGCTAAATCACATATATTGGGTTTTTACGGTAACATTTGTTTTTTGAATAGGCCTCTTTGACGCGACTTATGGAAAGACGGCGAAAACTGCAGTTTTTTGCGCCTATTCCGCCCAAAAACCAAAAGGCGGGAGCTGTATTGTGTGGCACCTATGGTGGGTAACTTATATTTTAGCCCAACTCCGTGAAGCAATCCCATCAACTTAAGAAGAACAGGCGAAAATAAATGGCGGTTAAATAATTTGTTCCGCGTCTTAAGTGGTGTCAAGTTGCACGACTTTTGGACGTGGATCACTTGGTGCTTCCACCGTCTCACAACGCTCTTTTGCAGTTCATACTCAAGACTTTTCACACTAGGAAGTTTCCGTCGTTCCCAACATCCAGCTGAAATTCCTTATATTATGTAGCACTGTTTTATTCTATATATGGTGGGATATATATTGAATTATTAACATCTTACACTTTTCCTTAACTCTTTTAAACCTTTTCCTATGTCCTATGTTGTTTCTTGTTTATTATTAAAATGAGCATTGCTTCATATAGAAATGCTGCACGGGGTTGATTTTTGGCAGGTTTCGACGCCTTATTTTGAGGTTTTTATTGAAATATTTCCGTGTAACAAATCTACTTTGTCTAGTGAGTTTAATTTGAAGTTTTTCATCAATAGGTCACCATCGAACTTGAATCAGTGAATTAGAAGATTCACTACATACCGCTCTTGGAAGCAAACCCTCTGCCAAGTGTTTAGCAAATGAAAGATAAAGGATAAAGGACGGTGGCGTTACTCAACCTCTTTTGGGATACGCCACGCATTCTACTTGTACGGGATGTCGTGGAGGCGACTTAAATGAGTATTTGGCCTATACCATGACTGGCGGTGGCCAGTCGATGAAAAACCCAGCGCTTTGTTCTTCCCGTTCCCAATTCTGATGCCAATTCACCGACCCCGGAGGGGTGGAAGGCTTCGTTAGCCTAGGTGGGAAATTCCAACCAAGATCGGGTGTACGCGAGAGCCGGCACCTTATTCGACTGCGCTTCACGCGTCCATTTGGGCAAATTATTTTTTACACCAGACGTTCAGCAGCCTGGTGCATATTAGGCGTTATTGAGGGAAAATACTGGTCCCCCTCTAGTGGTCCTCTTTTGATGATCCCCTGTTCACTGGTCCCCTTTACTCGGAATCTCTACGCGCATTGGACGACGTCTAGGCCACGCCTTCTGAATGCCGACGCTCTGCACTGATCCCCATATCTGGACACGTTGCCCTCTGATTATATTGTAAACTTGGAGGATCCGCCGCCAAGGTTATCAGTTCGCCCCAGCAATCGCCCATGGTTAAGCTCAAAGAAAAACCGGCTGGCATAATGGCGCATTGTCGTAGGCATCTCTTGTCTCCAGTCCCCCCCCCCCCCATGACGAACATGCGACATTAACCGATTATATATAATAAGATAAGATGATTGGCCACGGCACCCACCATCTTTATAACACAGACCTATTTTTGTAAAAATTAAAAAAAACCAGTCTAATCAAGCTTTCTTAATCTTCAGAGTCGAGGATTGTTACCAACGTCCTTGTATGTAGGGGTAGAACCCTGATTTGTCCACCGGCGTGTCATAGTGTATCACTGTGTAGGCGAAATACGCATTGAAATCGCATCTGGAAGCTCCCCATAATTTGAATGCGTAGCGCACCTCTTTATGCTTTATGCGTTATTGTTTAACAAATGACGGGAGCATTCAAAGCATTGAGAGGGCGGGCACGTTCGATTCGATCTAGCATTATAGACGCTAGTCCATCTTCATGCGATCAGGCTAGCTACTTGTGTGGGTAATCCTAGACGGCCGCAAATTCAAGGATGTCAGTGCTTAGAGCCGGTCCATTAGAGCGATCAAATAACCGCTGAGAATCTCTATGCTTCTGGATCGTTCGCGTTCCTTTTCACAACATTACATTACACATTAGATTGTCAGCATCTGTCCTAGTCGGGAGGGGGCAACCGTAGAGTGCTAAAGCGTATGTTGTCCCATGTCACACAACCACATCCTCTAAATTCAAATGAAAGGCCTCGCATCCTGGGACAGTACCTGAAGTTCTTGTAGAAGCTCAAGCATGGGAGTGGTGACGTAAAACCATCATACGCCTGCCCCTCCGATTTGGCGAGATCCGATTGCCATAACGTGCAGAACGTTGGTGAAGCAGGGAGAAAATTCAAGACAATTAGAATCGAAAATTGCTTATCACGTCGTCGCTTTTTTCTGAATCGTACAGTTATCTAGTAAAGTTTTATCGGCAGACTTCTTACACTCCCATTGAATTCTAGGACAACGACGTGACGTCGCCATCTGAGCGAGGCACCTATAGTCGGACAAAAACTCGAAAACTATTCAATGAAAGTAAGGCCCTCCGATATGTGTGACCCTGCTAAGTGGCATCACTGACTGCCGAGTTTGCCTTTCGACTTGTGCTGAGCTCCAAGTTTCGTGTTGACACAGGCTTTTCTGACGGTGATTATAGCGCCTCGTCAGCTGTTTGCACCGCCATCATGCTGATGTGCTTTGACCTGACCGAATGTGGTTCTAAAAGAGCGAGCTTTGGCCGCTCTCTCCTTCTTAGCAACATCACGATCATTGGGCCTTGGTCAACTGGAACAAACGGTGCTAGTCAGCATGATGACGGCCTATCCTGAATTCTTCCTGTACTTATTCTGCCCAGTCAATTGAAAACGACTAGCCACCCTTATTCAGGTAATATTGGGTTGGCAGGTAGGTCCGACCTTTTTAAACATTTTATTCTGAATTTTGTTGAAAGTTGTTTTTTCTTAGTGCTATATGCTTTTGGAACGAAAATGATTTGGTCTATCAGAAAGAATGCTTTTCCCATTTAAATTGTTCGATTTTAATCATTAAAAAGAAAGTCAAAAAAGAAAATAACGAAAAATAAAAATGACAAAACGCGAAAAATGACAAAACAATAAAACTATTAATCAATTTTTAAGTAATTAAAGTGGAAAGTCGAGCAAAGAAAGTGACCCATGCCGACACGACGCTCTTTCTCTTTATCTAGATTTGAGTGTTTCCGCACAAAGATATCAATAACTCGAAAGAAGATAAATTGCTCTACAGGGACCTCTGTTTTGTTTTATGTTTATTTTAATTTTCGATAGTTTTTAAGACATTTTAGAGTGGAGTGTCTAAAAAAACATCAATTGTTTTACGAAGAGCTTCAACTCGTTGAATAATTTTTTAAAATGAACTTGGTGACCTAAAAAAAACAAAATTTAGAACAGCTAAAGAAGAAAACATATATTCTAATTGAATGAAACATTCTGTTTGTCATGACACACGAAGCCGTGTGAAAAAGATTGAGGAAATTTCTAAAAATCTTCTTGTTACATTTTGAGGAAATTGACATAAATTAGCTTAAACAAATAAACGCAATATATAATTAGGTAGACCCAAACATTTTCCTTCGAACACAACATATATTAGACCTCTCAAAAAGAACTAACCAAAGAGTAGGAGCTGATGATAAAAACAACTTATTTATTTAAAACACTGGATTTGAATGCCCTAAAAATTAACAAAAACCAAAATGAATGAAAAAAACACAAAATACATTTTTGTAGGACAAAACATCTTTTTTTCGAACTGCCTATAACGTTGTGCGAAAAACCTCAAATGTAAGCAGAGAGAAGGAGCTGTCGGCGGAGGTCATTTTCCTCTTTTTGACTCTCCACTCCGACAACTTAAAAATTGATAAAAATCGGAATTTGAGGAAAAACGAAACCCCCACCTAATACGCTTGTCGGTTGGCATGGTTTATAAGATCATATTTCCAACATGGGCGCGTGTAGCGCAGTTGGAGGAGGCGCCGACGGTCGCGTGCACCTGATACCAGGTTCCTGGTTCGGATTTTCCGCCCAGGCCAACCAAGCCTTCCATCTCTCCGGGATTGGTGAATTGGTACCAGACGGTCTGGGAAGGATAACGCGCTGACTTGTTCATCGGCTGGCCACCGCAAGTCATTGTATGGTCAAATACGCATTCATATCTCCTCCACGACATTTCGTAGAAGTAGAATGCTCTGGCGCATCCCAAAAGGAATTGAGTAACGCCGTCCTCTATCCTTTTTTATCCTTTATTTCCAACATAACGCCACGGATTCCGCTCACGCCTGAGGCATTGCTTCTGCTTCTCAGCTATCTATCCTAAGCTGTGGTATATACGTTGCCGTTTTTGAAAACAAGACGAACTACTCCATCTGAATCGTGGGATGTGACGCACACATGAAGCTTACGCCTCCTACTAATCCCTCTTATGCAACAATTTTGCCGCACCGTGTTGACTCATACTCCTTGCGCGCTCTACTACCCCCATATAATGGGTTGTAAGGAACTGTTCTCAGTTTTCGCGCTCTCATTATGCAAAACCGCACTAAGTTTTCAACGCTATTCAACTACTCAATTTTCTGTACCAACTAGAGTAGTCGACAGCTCTTTCCGATTATTTGTGCTCACGAATGGTCCATCTCATTTTTAAATTTTTTAAATCGCTGAAACATATTTTTTGATGATCGGTATTTACCCTTGAACGTCTAACTTTATGAGTTATAGCATAGTCTAAAAGCAATAGAGACAAGTATTGCTGTCTCTGCTAAAAAGAGAAAGAAATCAAACTGGACAATTTTCAAGATAAATTGGGCTCTTTTCAAATCAGATTGGACTCTTTCCACGTCCAAATGTAACTCTGCTAAGCTAGCCTAAACATTTTGAAGCCAAAGCAGACTCTTTCAAATTGAAATTACATTTTCCACATTAAACTAGAAACTTTCCAAAAAGGTTAAAATAATTTTTTGTTTGAGAAAAATTTTAGCATAACGTTCCTTGAAATTTTAATCCGTCTACCCAACAATGTCTATGCTTCTACATAAAAATATTGAATATTAATTTAAATATAAATTTAAATATTAAATTGTGAAATAAAATAAAGTAAAACAATTTATTTAAAATTAAACACACTTTTATGAATATATTATGATAAGGAAGGTAAACAAATGAAGGCGACTCACATTATTTCAGCATTTATATATGGGCACGGGTAGCGCAGTCGGAGGAGGCGCGACTGTCGCGTGCACCCGATACCAGGTTCCTGGTCCGGATTTCCCGCCCAGGCCAACCAATCCTTCCATCCCTCCGGGGTCGGTGAGTACCAGACTTGCCTGGGAAGGATAGAGCGCTGATTTGTTCATCGGCTGGCCACCGCAAGTCATTGTATGGCCAAATACGCATTCAAATCGCCTCCACGATATCCCATAGAAGTGGAATGCGCTGGCGCATCCCAGAAGGGATTGAGTAACGCCGTCCTTTATCCTTTATCCTTTTATATATATATATATATATATATATATATATATATATATATATATATATTATATATATTATATATATATATACTTACTTAGATACTTTGACGGCTCGTCTTCACTGGTCGTACGAGCCCCAACGCAATCGCCATTCGTTTCTTTCTCTCGCAATTGTCATCCATGATGTTCGTATAGCTCGATTGGAACGACGACCACGACCATCAGCCGATTCTGAATTAGAATTTGGCAACTAACGCTGCCTTTCGATGATTCCGACGAACACATCTGACCATCTCATTGGAGGTCTTCCTCGAGAACGCTTGCACCCTCTTGGAATCCACTCCGCTGTTCTTCTTGTCCAGCGATCGTCCGTGCTTCGCATGATATGACCGGCCCATCGGTGCTTCATGTTCGATGTGTATTCCGCCGGGTCTCTTAGTCATGACATCGTGCGCAAGTCGGAACTGTGAAGGCAAGCTCGGTGTTGTGATAACCGGCTGAACTTGAGAAAACATCTTTCGAGCGCTCTGTGAGTAGTACGTAAGGATTTTGACGTGGACGCAGTGTCAACCCACGTTTCGGCGGCGTAGCAGAGCGCTGGGAGGACGGTTGAATCGAACAGGTGGGCGCGTAGATCGAGATCCGAGAGTTGGTCGGTGTCGGGTCTCTTTTAGAGACCTGTAGGCCGACCACGCGGCCTTCCTCCTTCTTAATAGTTCCTCCTTCATATCGTTGTCCATGTTGATGGAACGGCCCAGGTAAACGTATAATGTTGTTTCCGTCAAAGGAGAGCCATCAATGTTGATCTGCTCTCCTTCGCACCAGGCGTTCCTCATGAACTGTGTCTTCTTCCGGTTTATTCGCAGTCCGATTTTCATCCCTGCTTCGTTTACTTCCTTTAGCATCGTCTCTGCTTCAGCGGTAGTCGTCGAGAAGATGACGATGTCGTCGGCAAAACGAAGATTCGAAAGGAATTTTCCATCCACACAAATCCCCTTTTCGTCCCAGTCGAGCGACTTCATCACCCACTGCAAGGCTTCGGTGAACAACTTTGGCGAGATGGTGTCGCCTTGTCGAACGCCCTTTTCGATAGAGATGTTGATGGGGCGTTGAAACAGTTGTATTGTCGTTGAGCAGTGGCGATAGCAGTCGGCCAGAGTTCTTACGTAGGACAGGTCCACTCCCTGGTCGACAAGCGCTGACAGAATTGCATTCGTTTCCATGCTGTCAAAGGCCTTCTCGTAGTCGACAAAGGTTAGAACAAGGGGCAGGTGGTACTCCCTACATACCTCGATGACCCTCGCGACGGTTTGGATGTGGTCCACGCAGCTTAATCCTCGACGAAATCTAGCTTGTTCTACCGGTTGCGCTTCACCCAATGTTCGCGATATGCGCTCAAGAATGATCTTCGTGAAAAGCTTGTAGAGCACGCTCAACAAGCATATTGGTCGATAGTTCTTCAGATCTTCTCTGTCGCCCTTCTTGTGAAGAAGGACGGTGCGCGAGTTCCTCCAGTGGTCTGGAATCCTCTCCTTCTGAAGATAGGACGTCATATGTGCAGCAAGAATTGAGTGCAGGTGATGTTGTCCTGCTCGAAGAAAGTCGGCCGTGATGTTGTCTATTCCTGGAGCCGTTCCTTTCTTCTGTATTGCAGCTCGTACTTCCGAGGGAAGGATCCTTGGAGCTGTTCCACCAGCGGGGATAACTGGGTCCGGTACGGGAGTTTTGGAGCGTAACAAATTGGTATAGAATTGATTCCATTTCGAAACGGGATATGGTGACGATGCCGTCTTTATTTCGCAGAGCCGTAAATGGAATACTGTGATCGGTGAGGTCCCGACGATATTTCTTCAGACTTTACTTTTGCTGAGCGGCTTCCAGTATCCTTTTCTTCCTGTGTTCTTCCAAATCCTTCTGCAATGCCTTTCTGCAACTGGTGTTGGCCATCAGTCGTTCCAGGTGAGTTGCATTTGGATTGGGCCTCAATTATCTTCTTTTCTCGAGTATCTTCTTTGTTGTTGTCGATATACGATCTAAGCTAGTTCTTCGTGAAATTGAAGACGATTGAGCACAGGCATGAAGGCGTTTCAGCAGTAACTCGTAGTCTTTGGTCGGGTCCTCTTCGATGCGCCAGTCATAGTAGGACAGCGATTCGTCCAGAATGTTCTCGTCGTACACGACTTGTTTTCTCCCCTTCGAGCGGTAGCAGGCGCTCTTCTCCATTTTATGATCGATCCTGATTTTGGCTCGGAGGAGGCGATGATCGGATCCAGTACAGAAGGAAGGTACAACGGAAGTGTCCAAGAGGCACCACCTTCTGTTAGACATTATATGATCGATCTCCGCATGAGTCGTGCCGTTGGGAACTCCCATGTCCAGCGACGATGTTTTTTTCGGAATAACGAGTTTCCATGAAATAATCAAGCAGTGGATATGAGCCCAGAAGACGGTTTCCGTTTTCGTTCCTGTCGCCAATCCCAAACTTTCCAACCCTGTATTCGTCATCCCTTGCCTTTCCTATCCTAGCGTTGAAGTCTCCTACGACGAACTTGTAGAAAAACTTCTCGCTGCGTATCACTATCTCCAGCTGTTCGTAGAACGCGTTCATTTCGGCCTCATCAGCTGCTGATGTCGGTGAGTAGCAGTTGATGATGGGAATGTTCTTCTGGCGCACTAGCTGGATTGGAAGCACTGCAAGGCGAGGAGACAGGATTTTATGCGATTTGACGTGTTGGACGATTGATGGGTGCACGACGAATCCAACGCCACCGACGTTTCGTGATGGAACTTTCTCTCCACGAATGACGAGAGTTCCATCTTTGAGTGTTCGAACATCGGTAAATCTGCTCTTCGTTTCTTGTAAGGCGATCACATGGTATTTGTTTGACTCGCCGCTTCGAGAAGAGCTTGCAAATCGGCGTTGGAAGAGACTGACTTGACGTTGTAGGTGGATAGCAGGAAACAGTCTCCATGCGTGTCCCAGATGCGTCACCACGGTCCAGAATCGAAGGCGTCCGGCGATTTGTTGGTTCGGAAGAATCGTTGTCATCCGGGGATAGCATTGCCAGTGCGTTCCCAGGCGGTCGAGTAGTCGAGTAGGGTCGGCCGCTTCACACGGAAGAACGACCGACCGCTCAACGAGGCAGACAATGATCTATATCTACCACTATATAATTGAGTTAGCGGTCGATGACGTTTGAGTGATCTAACCTAAGTGAGGTACGCCGCATCATCCATAGCGAGAGCGGTCGAATGATCTAACCTAACTGAGGTACGCCGCATCATCCACAGGGAGAGCGGTCGAATGATCTAATCAAAGTGAGGTACGCCGCATCTTCCACAGCGAGACCGGTCGAGTGATCTAACCTAAGCGAGGTACGCCGCATCATCCACAGGGAGAGCGGTCGAATGATCTAACCAAAGTGAGGTACGCCGCATCATCCACAGCGGGAGCAGTCGAGTGAACCTGAGTGTGATATTTTTCTATCTATCTATCTATCTACCACTATATAATTGAGTTAGCGGTCGATGACGTTTGAGTGATCTAACCTAAGTGAGATACTTCACATCATCTACAGCGCGGGCAAAATTTGCTATTGAACGTGGGATGTTACTGCAAGCCCTTTACTGCTTAAGATAGCAGCACCTACGCGCGTTTCTGAGCGTCCAGATTCAGAAGCCGACTTCGTGCCATTAGCATGAGAAGACCACTAAAGTGGTAGGAGTAGAAGGGAGACCTAGAGGGTGGAGAATCGACAGCGATCAGGAGGGAGCGACCTGGAGAAGACATCCGGATAGGGTGGGTCGATAGGGGGAACAATGAAGCAGGCCAGGAGGTGGCACCAAGAAGGGTTTAGGCAATAATAAGGGACCGGTAGGGAGTTACCAATCAGGGGGGGGGACAGTAAGGAGGATCAGCAAAGGGATCCATTACCAGTAAGGGAGACCGGATTTAGAAGATGTGACACCGACGTCGCGCAATGGTCGTTCGCTCGCCGTCGCCGTGTCGTGAGCGTGGGAGGGCTACTTAATTGGGATAGAGTAGTAAGGAGGATCCCGAGGGGGTGGGGGGGGGGAGAGGAATTTACCTGGAGGAAGGGATCTGGAGGCAGGACCAGGACGGGGAACCAGTAAGAAAGGAGCCATAAGGGAATTCATACGGAGAACAAGGAATCTGCCATATTCATAGCTTCTTCATGCTCGACACAGCGGCGACTGCGCGCGCTTCTGAGCTTCTGGATTCAGAAAACAGGTCTTCTGAGCTTCTGTATCCAGAAGGCGGGCTCTCTACGTCGCGCAACAAGCGTTCTGATTCTGAACACGTGTCACCGACGTCTGCCGTGAGCATGAGAGGACCACTAAGGAAGTGGTGGGGTAGGGCAGTAAGGGGACCTCTAGGGTGGACAGGAGAGCGACCAGGAAGGGAAGGAACAACCTGGAGGGAGGCCTGGACGGGAAAACCAGCAAGAAAAGACCAGTAGGGGGTCAATAATGGAGACGAAGAAGTGGGCCAGGAGTTGAGACCAGGGAGGTGGAGGACTAAAGAGAGGAGGGAAGACCAGTAAAGGCGGGCCAGCAATTAGATCCAGTAAGAAGAAACGTGTGAGGGGAAACCTGGCTTCGGAAGACATGTCAACGATATCCGGAAACGCAAGCTGTTGGGCATGAGAACGGTTGCGGAGGAGCAACCTGAGGGACAGAAGCACTGCGCAGCGCAGACCAATGACGTTAATGCTCGGTCCGAAGAGAATGTCTATCGTTAACGTACGGAAGTGGTGAACGGCTTGATGCCGATAAAGTGACAGGTCCTAGGTGTTAGCGAATTTTGTGTTTTACAAAAACTACTTTCCATAGGTCAGTGATGCTGCAAAGTCGCGCGAAGCGCGCAAGTGCGAGACACGCCGTTAGGCGTGGCGGAGCACTTCTATTATATATATATATTACGTTTCTCATCCCTGTTCCGCGTTAGATTGTTGCAGTTGTAAAAGATTACTTGTTCATTATCTCCTCGTTTGAGCGCACTTAAGGTGCAGTTATAAATAAATAAATAAATAAATAAATATATCTATATGTATATATAGAAGGCAGATGTCAACGATGAATCACATCAAATTAATTAAATGGCTAAGGAAGTAGGTTTTTAAAATATCGCTATAGCTAACCTCTTCGCGTAATCTGAAACTGAACAAAATTCGCATCAATGGCTGCAAAATTGCCCCACCCACAAACGACAGTAAACACGCGCGAACGATGAAGGCGAATCTCTCAGAACGAATCATGCGGAAACTTCTCAAATTTGCAGTTTTACGCTGAGGAAGGATATATTAGAACAGGTTTAACCATCCCGCTAGTGTCTACCTATCTATGTATTTGCTTTCCGGGAGTTTTTTATGCCTGTTTTGCAGAGCTGAAAGTCATCCGATGTGGATTGGAGATCCACAATCTGTTGTTTCGGTCCTAAAAATAGAAAAAACTAAAAGCAGAAGAATGTGAATTGAATTTGAGAATGTGAATTTTTAGCCGCTTTATATTGCATTCTACACCTTGAATTCTTTTTGTTATAAATTGTCCCCCCTTCATGTGTCACCTCACCGCGGTGAAAGGGTGAACATCACCTTGTGATGGCTAACGGCACAAACGGTCACGCAGTACGCGACGCTTTGTCGTGTATGGGCGGCTCTCCTGTATCCCTGGCCAGGAACATGTGAGTAACCAGACCACCGCTACGGCTCAAACAACTAAACCCGCGCCCCTGTCCTCCGATCGCCGGAGGTGGACTTCTACGACGTCGGTTGCATCCACCTCCGGCGAGGGGCCATCTCATCTCGGAGTTAAACTATCAGGACGTCATTGGAATGGGAATACCGGAAACTCCCTCCCATCACGACACGGAAACTTCCTATTCGTCTGCACTTATAACTGTCGTACGATCGCATCTGAGCAGAATCTTCGGACACTGCCTTACAGAAGCCGCAACATCAAATACGACGTTATCGCCCTGCAGGAAAAGAAAGGCAAAACGGAAGCCATAAGAAGGACCGACCACAACGAGCTTCTCATTATCGGAGCAAAGGTGGACAGAAAGAATATTGGCGGAGTTACTTTACTTTACTTTATTTCAACACGAGTGTTGCCACCGTGTGTTAACACAATGCAGAACCATTGCAACACAAAACGCACCAGTGCAAAAAACCATTCAAAGGTTATAAAATGCTAAAATGCAAAATTCTAAAACGAGTCAAACAGGAACCGAAAAAAGGAGAAGAGAGAACTAGACATGAAGTAGAACAATAGAGAGAACCAAACACAAAAGAAACTGTCACTTCCTTCCCAGATCCGAAGTAGAACTAGCCAGGACAGCGCTGGAATATCTCTTTGCCGTAGCTGGTTTCATGCTAAGAAGACCCTTGGCCACCAACCGATTGAACGTGGGTAGGACTCTGTTGGTGAAGAACCGAGACCTGGTACATGTACTAGCAAATGAACGTCTAAGTTTGGTAGAGCCACCACGAGTGACCGAGGAATTAGTTACAACAAAAAAGTCATTGGGATTCAACTGCACTAAACCGCACATGATCTTATATGCCATCACGACGTCGTGAATGCCTCTCCTACTCTCAAGGCTAATAAGATTAAACAACTTGCAACGTTCTGCCCCTCCAGGCATAGATCTATAGTCCATATTGAGGCAACGGATTGCCAACTTTCTTGTAAAGTTATTTTGAACGCTTTCCAATAAGAGGGTATCCTTCTTGGACAGGGAGTTAAACACCGTAGTACCGGACTCCACAACAGGACGGACGTATGTTTTATACGCCCTTATTAAGGTATGGACATCATTACTCCTTAGTGCTTTGAAAAGATTATATATCCGAGCGTTAGCTTTACCAACGATGTTTTTGCAATGAGAGGAGAAGGACAAGTTATCAGCAATGATGAATCCCAGGTCACGAACATTCTTAACTACTTTAAGTCCGACCTCACCAATTTTATAATTAGGACTAAAACGGGAGTTACCTATGCTTAAAACGTTGGACTTATTAGGGGCTAGAGGGAGACCATGCACAATCGACCAGTTGTTAACGAGATCAATAGCTGCTTGCAGTACCTCGCGATCCTCCTGCTTCTCAATAACTCTATAAATCTTCAAATTATCAGCATACATTTGAACAGAGACTCCATTGGACAAAAGCTCGAAAGGGAGATCCTGTATATAGATGAGAAACAGTAGAGGGGATAGCACCCCTCCTTGGGGGACACCACTGGGAGCAGGGTATACCTTAGACAGAGTCTGCCCCAACCGCACTTGGTACGTGCGATTGCACAAAAAATCTTGAATCCATAAGATTATCCTATGATGAATACCAATTTGTTTCAGCTTGCCTATAAGACCAGCGTGAGGAACTTTATCGAAGGCTTTAGCAAAATCAAAATATACAGCATGAACTTGCGCCTTAGCATCGTCAGCTCTGGTCCAATCATTAAGCGCAGAAAGCAGTGCCGTTTCAGTGGACTTGCCTCTGGAGAAACCGTGTTGACAGTCAGAAATTATTCTATGTTTGTCTAGGTGCTGCAGAAGGCGCTTCTTAAGAATTTTCTCGAATACCCTACAGAAAATAGACGTGATACTAACCGGTCGATAATTTTGAGGGGAGCTGTAGGGAGGCTTTTTGGGAATACAAGTTATGAACGAATGCTTCCAACGCCTAGGAACATGTCCCTCCATGTAGGAAAGGTTAAATAAATATTCGAGGGGGTAAGCAATATATGCCAGAATTCTCTTGATAAAGACCAAAGGAATACCGTCAGAGGTCATACTGTGAGACCCTTCCCAGCTGGACAGAGTTTCAACTATTTCGTCCTTGTGAAACCAGACTCCATCTTCCATGCACGGAAACAAAGAAGCATAGGGGTCAGAGAAATTGGAAATTTGATGATAATTGTGCGAAAACGCAGCCTGAAATGACTCAGCTAATAACTCGGCCTTGTCCTCATCCTTGTGCACCGCTACACCATCAGCAGTTACAAGGCTAGGTATGTGATGATGATCCTTAATCATTGCGTTGATATATTTATAGAACTTGGCCACTCGATTAGAGGCAAGTATTTTCTTTTCAGCATGTGAGTTGAATTTCCTAAGAGCTTTATGTAGCCTAAAGCTGCAGCTTTTATACAACGACCATGCCAGAGGCGAGTCATGAGTAGCTGCTGCACTCCATGCTAAATCACGCTTAGAAAAAAATTTGGATTTATCGTCAGTTCGACAGTGCACCACACAGTAGCTCTTACAAGATCATCAGTCCGCGAGTAGCTGTTCTCCGTCTGGAAACCAAAGATCAAGGAACCATCTCCATCATAAATGGATATGCTCCAACATCTGTGGCCACAGATGAAGAAAAGGAGGAATTCTACAAGCTGTTCCAAAGGACTGTCAACGACGAGAAGAGCTACTACAAAGTTGTCGTTGGTGACTTTAACGCTATCGTCGGTACGAATGATCACGACGAATGGAGGCTAGGACCACATGGAACTTCCTCAAGGAACGAAAACGGAGAGCGCCTGATAGACTTCCTATCCGCGTGCCGTCTCTACCATGGAAATTCTATGTTTAAGAAGCCTTCAAACCGACGATGGACCTGGGAAAGCCCAAATGGAGAAACACGTTCGGAGATCGACCATGTTTTTACGAACAGACGCTAGAGTCTGTTCGACGTCTCCGTGCTGCCTTCATTTGACACCGGCTCGGATCACCGTCTTGTCCGTGCGAAGCTGACTCTCAAAAAGAGGATGTTCAAGCGTGACACTCATAAACCGGCACCGGTGAGGATCCCCACATTCAAGTCTGAGGAGTTGGAATATGCGATAAAATCGTATGATTGGAATCTTCTTGAAGATCCATCGGAAGACTACGACCTTCTCTCCAAAGGACTGTTGAAATGTGCTAGCAGCTCTCGCGAAGCCACATCACCGTCTGCTTCAAGACTTAACGCAAATGCGATTAAGCTCTTGGAGCAAAGAAGAGCTGTCAAAGTGGATCCTAATGCTTCCCATCTGGAAAAAGTCACCATCTCGAAGGCCTGTCGAATTGCAGTGAAGGAGTCCATTCAAGCCTACAGAAGATTGAAGCTGTTAGAAGCGGCTGGGAAAGGTTCAAGCATAAAGCGCTGCAAACGAGATCTCTGCGATCAGAAGGCAATAATGTCAGCCCTTGTGGATAAGGATGGAACAACGCAAACGTCTCGAAGAGCGGTGGAGGCCATCGTTCAGGAATTCTACACAGATCTGTTCCGTTCTTCCATCACTGTCCCGAAAGGCTTGATGCCACCAGCTGAGGAAGTACCTCCCATTCTGGAATTAGAAGTTGCTCATGCTATCAGAAGGATGAAGCCGGGCACTGCTCCCGGACCGGACGGCATTTCTGCTGATCTCCTTCGTGCGGGTGGCAGTGCCCTCTGCTCACTTCTTGCCAAGCACTTCAACCACTACCTTGGACTTGGTAGGATTCCGGACTCATGGAAGGAGTCGAAAACAGTTCTAATCTTCAAAAAAGGTCAGCAGGAGGATATCAACAACTACATATAGACCCATCAGTCTTCTCTCGGTTGTGTACAAGATCTTCACCAAGATACTGCTTAACCGCATGGAGCGTTGCTTGGATGAATATCAGCCAGTGGAGCAAGCAGGGTTTCGCAAAGATTTCTCCTGCATGGACCATATTCAGACTGTCTCACAGCTCATCGAAAGGAGCCGCGAATACCACCTCCCACTTGTCGTTGTCTTCGTGGATTACCGGAAAGCGTTCGACTCTGTGGAAATCAACGCCGTTTTGAACGCGCTTGTACATGCTGGTATACCATCGCCCTACATCCGACTTCTCGACGAATGCTTCTCGAACACATCGACTACCATCCAGCTGTTCGATCGAAAGCTTAAAATTCCTATCGGGAAAGGAGTATGGCAGGGAGACACGATTTCTCCCAAGCTATTTACAGCGGCACTCTAGGATGCCATGAAAGACTTGAACTGGGACGATAAAGGCTACCTTGTCGACGGTAAACGGATCAGCAACCTTCGCTTCGCCGACGATATTGTTCTCATCTCTACCAGCACGGCAGAAGCCGAGGAAATGCTGAACGAGCTCAATGTGGCAGGTATGAAGATTGGATTGGACATGAATATGTCCAAGACACAATTTATGGTCAACCAGTGGTGTGACACGGGACTCGTAAGGTTAAATGGAGTCGCTCTGCAACAGGTCGACTCCTACGTCTATCTGGGAAGAGAGCTGAACATGGATAACGAGCTCGCTCCTGAAATAGCCCGCAGGAGACGCGCAGCATGGGCAGCCTTCAGTTCGATTCGCGAAGTCACCGATCAGGTCAAGGATTCCGGCCTCAGGGCCTCGATATTCAACGCCTCTGTACTGCCTGCGATGTGTTACGCGACGGAAACCTGGCCCGACAACAAGACAATCGCCAGAGCGATGGAAACTACGCATCGTGCACTGGAGAGATGTCTTCTAAGGACAAGCCTTCGTAAGTAATGGCAAGAAGGCCTACGCAGCTCAGAGCTACGGAAGAAGTCGCAATTAGCAGACCCGCTGCAGTACATGAAGAAGTCCAAATATCGCTGGGCCGGACACCTGCTTCGACGAAAGGACGATAGATGGAGTCTCCGTGTCACAGAATGGCTCCCGAGAGACCATAAGAGACCACTGGGACGACCGCCAACGCGATGGGCAGACTCATTCTCAAGATCTTTCAGAGAGCGGAGTCTGCCTCACTGGATGCAAGCAGCCAGAGATCGAGCGGTCTGGAAGAGTTGTGGTCCCCGCTGAGAAGACCTCCAGCCGACAAAGGACCATCAAAGTATCAAAGTAAAGTAAGTATAAATTGTCCACACAACAATGTGTATTTGAAATAAACAAAGATAGGGAAAGCACACACTATATTCCTTAATACTAACCCTAAGCCGAGAGCTTTTTCATCGACAATCCGAATGCCTTTATTAAGAACACGACATATATTTGCCTCCGGTGGCCTCCAATGCCTTAACTCATAAGATTCTAAAGCGATTGCGATGTTGGTTTATAATCTTTTTAATATAAGTCACAAAAATTAGCAGAACTTGTTTTATGAGCTAGTAAAAATCAGTCTGTCGTTGGTTTGACATTGGAAAATATCCTAAACCAAGTGCACATAGTCACAATGCGTTGCTTTTTATGAAATAGCTTGAACTATATGACCTGTCGTTTGATTCACCTTTCGAGAATCTGGCACACATAAGTATCTACTCTTGTTTGCCCATGCACAACTCCTGACTCCTCTGACTGCGCTTCACAGTCCGTTTCATCGCCATGAGCTACAAAATTTATTCATTTATTAAAAGATGTAACGTAAGTAATCTTATTGAAAAGGATAACAAAGAACAGGACGAGTTTTGCACAACTTTAGTTAAATTACGTTGGTTAAACGGAAGTGAAACCTAATTTCGCTATGCTCTGCAATTTGCTAATAGTCTGTCTATTACCATGACCATTCTCACCGCTCCTTCACATAATATCGCATGATAAAGCAATCCTTCATTCCAGCCCTATTTTTATCGTCCACTAAAATTCTGAATTGACATCCTGCATTCTTTTTTATGGATAGGCCACGCACGAATCCTGTTTGTTGACCACGCGTCCGTTCTCTATACGACTCCCCTGTGTGATTCCGAGGAATGCGATGACAGAGCTGAGATGAATATGGATGCAGCCTACGGTGAGGAAGCAGCCTCATTACTTGGAAGGATTTTTCCTTCCCAATTGCTTGCTGCTGCACTGCTGCGACCTCTTTTAGGAGATGGAGTCTTTTTCTTCTGGAGGTGAGTTGAAACTAAAAGCTGGAGCCATTGATGTAGCTTTCGTCACCCGACGATGTTCCTTGAGGATTCCTTCCTCTGTATGTATTAGATCATTAAGTATGAAATGGCCGATTTTGTGCCAGAATTTTGATTTTTTATAATTATTTCTCAACTACAGCCAATATAATCAATCAAAATATTCGCTTAAGCAATCAACGCATTTCTGCCATCTTGACGGTAACTTGTTCATGCCCCGGAGAGGGTGGAGTGGGTGCGAGAACCGACGATGAAATCACTTTTTTCACATCCACTTGAGAATTGAATTTTTATCCTGTAAGAAGTGGTCCAATGCTTGAATGATGTGGTGGTCAGTTGGTGCGAGTTCCGGTGAATACGAAGGTTGTATGAGAATTCGAGAAACTGCCCTGAAACAAACACTTTAAAAGAATGTTACAAAGCAAGACGAGCGATCAAAAGTGAAAGAGTGTACCTTCAGATTAGTGAAAAATCCACAACCGCAGAATAGTTTTCGACCGAAATCTAAGCCCTAAATCTTAACAATGACAAAATCAGTCATTTCATACCTAACGAGCTCATAAGTATTGCAAGCTTAAACCATGTGCAAAGGGAGAAGTGCGACGGTAATCAATTTCTTTTGGAATGTGCACGTATTCTGCTTATATGGAATGTCGCGGAGACATTTGAACACTCGTATTTAGCTCATACAATGACAAGCGCTAGTTACTTGATGAAGAACTCAACGCTTTATCATTCCCAGACAAGTCTGGAAGCCATTCTCCGACCCCGACGGAATGGAAGGCTCGGCAGGCATGGGCGAGGTCCCAACATTGAGCCATGATTCGCGAGCGTCCACAACTGGTCCGAGAATGTTACCCGCGTCCATAGTGCACTCATTTGTCACAGTAAACATTTACAAAAACCCGTTATTGAAGTTATTATTGACGTCAACCGCAATGAATACCATACGTCAGAGCGGACGTCTTTCCTTCCTTTACTCCAGATGCCGGATTCATCAACGACTAACCTGCGGGTATAGGGGGTAGAGATACCCACGATGAAGCCTGCGTCTCTAACTCTTGCCTTATCTCTACCTCACCCTTATCTTATCGCTACCCCTTATACCCCGTATACGCACGGGTTTAATTGTTGATGAATCCGGCCTCAGATGGTATTCCTGAAGACAGACCCCACTTTTCAGAGACTGGATGCTATTTCGTGAACACTTCCTCACTCGTTGAACTTGTAGATTTTCTTCAGGCATTCATTTCCCAATATTTTTTCTCTTCCAGAGGGTCCCACAAATTCGAAGGAGGTATATTTGACCACTATTTCTTGCAGAATGTTTCTCATCATCTCAGTTCCTCCTGCACCTATTAGCAAACGTCTTCAAAATAACGTGATAGCAACATGTAGATTTTTCTAACAAATCAGGATATTTTTGTGTTTTCCAATACAATATTTTCAAACTCTACAATTTTTTTCTTTCCTTTCCTTCCTCTACTACTCTTCTTTTTTCTCATCTTTGGAACAGAACTCACCATTCTTTGAAAGCTTTCGTTCCTTCAGCCATTCATTGTTTTTTTTCGTTTTTTCGTTAATCCTCTTTCCACTAGAATTTTTCAACTATAATACCCCACACAGCAGCGAAAACGCATCCTTCGCTGTTTTTGATAGCCCTTTTCAAATTGAAAAAAATAAAAAAATAAAAAATAATAAAAATGTATCTATATTTGGGATAAGCATCGAATGGTCCATCCGATCAAGTGGATAATACCCAGTAAATGTTTAGAAATTCGGCTCGACGAACAATTATGGCTAGTGGTGGCTATACTCAGGGTCTGACTTTTAAGGGTAGCTATCTCCTACGAGGAGGTCCGCCATGCCATCCAGAATATAGCTCATCGAGTCAACATTTAATCCATTTACTGGGCGTTTTTCACTTCACTTCTAGAGCATTCGATGCTGATTCCAAGTAATGGATTTATCTGTACAACCACGCAATTTGAAGAACGCTATCAAAACGCGGCGGAAAAGGCGATTTCGCACTTTTTAGCACAAAGACCAAAAATACGCCTAGTTTGTACATTCTGTGGGATAGAGACCCTGAAGACAAGCCATATCTTATCAGATAATATTTCTGTTTGGTAGAATTCGTAAACCGTTCAATGTCATACACTTATATGTAGATGAACATGAATAAAAAGAAAGGCATAGTGAATTTGTGGTGTGAAACAAAAACAGTGAAAATACCAGAAAGTATGTACAGAAAGTGGATTCCTACATCCAACCAGGGAAGGGTCTCAGGAGTAGGTCTGAGCGGGAAAATGTATAGCACTGCGAGAATCTCCACCTTTCATATGGTAGAAAAACGTGTTTCGTTTTTGTTCAGTCCTTGAACCCAAATAGCTGCGGGTCCTCGAAAGTGAGGATACAGTATTGCACCATCATCCGTACCTACCGTAACCTACCGTAATCAACCAAATTTAAAACACGGATATCAGATTCGTGATCAGCACCCAAATAACACCCCTGGGCAAGGGGTGGCTGAAAAGTTCGGGCAATTTTTTGCGGCGCTACTTTTGGCCTTGAAATTGAGGTTTTTTGTTATTTCTGTTGTTTCCGTTGTATTCCTCGCGCAATTTTGATCTAGAATCTGTTGCTCCAGTTTTCTCGTTTTCAGTTGTGCTTGCGTTATGTCTCGTGAAAGTGAGCGTATCACCGTCGTCGAGCTGCACAAGACGGGAATGAGGACCGACGAACGACGCGATGAAAGCTGAGAGGTTGAGGAAATGCAGGCGAATGCGTCAGCTGGTCGGCGATGGTCGCTTGTCGAAGGTGCTGTTCACCGACGAGAAGATCTTCACGGTCCAGCCGGTTCACAACTATCAGAATCGCCGGCAGCTGCTTAAGAAGGGTCAGCAGAAGACGTCGGCCGCAAGGACCATCAGCCGCCGCCATTTTCCAGCCTCGGTGATGGTGTTAACTACCCTGACCCAGGAGGGTGTAGATCAAGGGTGCGGACAAAATCAGAGGCCCAAAAAAATGGTACTCAGAAAGCCTATGATCAGAGCCCTCCAACCGATGTATGAGTAAGCTCGCTTTTCCCATTCATAGGCAAGTCTTCAATCAGCTCACTATTAAAATCAGCGGTTCGACTGAACGCGGTAAAGTTTCCCTCAACGTCCGCCGTGCCATATTTGACGATCCAATCCTCCCATGATGGATTTCGAGGAGAACTTTGAAGGCGATGGACAGTTGTCCCGTTTAGCTCTCGCTGTTGCACCATCGGCACGGCCTTCAGGTTTTTGAGACACTACTCCGGTCCTCTGAACAAGCTCTCTTGGTCTTTGAAGAGCGGCAGGAAGCCGTCCACGTAAGCTGCTTCGTAGTAAGCTCTTTGTTTTTCAATGGTGCACTTGAGGCTGCTGCTCTGAAAATCGCTCGAAAACAACGCAGGCAGGCAGTTGGCAACATACCTCACTTCTTGCTGTACGTGATCAACTTCTGTTTGCTCCATCGCCTAATAGTAATACTTACGATTTTTCTGTCAGGCATAGGCGGTAGCAAAGCCGGAGGAGGCGCTAGCCTGGAGAACCAATCCTTTCATTCCCATGAGTTTGGTGATTTGATGCCAGATCTGTTTCGAGAAATAAAACTCTTACTTTTCATGCTGGTCACCACAAGTCATTCTATGCGCATTCACATTGCCTACACGGAATCCCGTATAGGAAGAATGCGTGGCGTATACCAAACGAGATTGACGACATTGCCTTTTATTTATTGTCCGGTTTAGCGATTTTCAAGAACTTTGCTACAGAGCTTCACGGACGCGTGTAGCACAGTCCGAAATAGTGCCGGCTGTCGCATGCACCTGATACCAGGTTCCTGGATCGGATTTTGCGCCCAGGTCAACCAAGCCTTCCATGCCTTCGGAATCGTCGAATTGGTCCCAAACAGGTCCGGGAAGGATAAAGCGGTGATGTTCTGATCGGCTGGTCACCGCAAGTCGTCGTATGGCCCAATACGCATTCAAGTCGTCTCCACGACATGCCGCAGAAGTAAAGTGGCGCGTCCCAAAATGGATTGAATAACGCTGCCCTTTATCCTTCGTCCTTTTATTTTTTAGGCATCGAGGAGAATCGAACCTCTTTCTTCGTTATGCAATCCAAATTGTCCCAAATTTTTTAAAATTGAACACAAGGCACGGATGCCTTTAAATTGTGACATCAGAGCCTATAAAAATAATAAGGGCACCTATAAAAATAATAAGGGCACCACTAAATTAGTGAATTTTCTTTTTTACGATATTTTGCTGGGCTGCTTCCCCTTAATTTGCCGTGGTCAAAGACAATACCTGAAAATGTGTCAGAAACCTCTCGAATAAAGACTTCTTAAGAAGAAATGATTGGTTTCAATTGCATTATAAGACCACTAGCGATGTTAATTTGTTATAACTCCCATTTTGTCGCCTGATCATATCAAAACCACTTTACACTGACTTCTGTACGGATACTGAATACTGAACATAAGCGTATTAGGGTGCATTGTTGCGATCAAAACTCTTGACTCGAACCCCATTCTGCTTTCCTGGTTGTATGCTAGCCCATTCCACCGCTAACAATGTCAGCAAACAGCTTAACCCAGTACATATTAGGGTGTGCTGGTCGTGGTCGCAAGGATGTCGTGAACTTTACGTCGTGAATGTGTTGAAGGTACTCCATCAGACAGCGCTCGTGGTGTAATATTCCAACATCTCGACGGAAAACCAGAGGGTGCTGGTTCGAGTCACGCCTACAGCAACAGTCTTGCAATGTCCAGCAATGCAGATTTATCAAGTTCTTCTGAAAAAATTCTGACAGTTTCAGGCCGAATTCTGGCTGCTTTGATGAAGAGCACAATCAGACTGTATGTTGGCTGTGGCAGGGATAAAGCTTCCAGTTGTAAAAAATATATAAGGGGTGCACCACCCCTTTCTTGTGGTGCAACAATTTTCTAAGTCAGAGTTTTCATGAAATTCTTTGAACAAAAATCAACCTGCTGAAACTTCTAGTGATCCATATACGTAGTCCACCGTTGTTTCAAGCCGTCCAGGTATAAGAGTCCCCGGAGTCAGTTGGCACAACGAACTTTGAACCGCCGCTATCTTATCAATAAGCACTGCCGCCGTGAGATGCGTTGGCAGAGCCGAAAAATAAACAATGGAACACGTCATGCAAAAAATCGAGGTCTTCAATTGTGAACATTTTTCTCATCCTAGATAGTGCTTATTTTATTACATTATAGCGGAGCTGTAGCTAGGTTCTTTCTAGGGTTTCCTGTGAACGTATGAACTGGTTGGATAATTATGACTTCAGCCGCAGCTTCTTCCTTGAAATCTCTTTATATTTTCAGAAGGCGAGCGCCACTATGTAGTTAGCTTCGGTTTCTCATTGTACTCGTCACATTTTCCTACTATGAGATGAAAGCACTGCAAGGGAAAAATAATTGAGGAATAAAGCGAGAATTTTCCATAGCCTCGGAACACAGATATTCGAATCTCCTTTTACATAGTATTACGTTTCTATTGTTATGTTATGTGCTGTTTTGTTGTTTGCAAACTTTTATTGTACACTTACTTTAGCAACACTGTTCAAAGAGCTTTACTTAGGTACCTCTTTCATTACTGAAGTTGTTTTTAATAGAATTAGTTGTAAATCTACGCATAAAATTCTTTAAATATTTAATGTTACATGACATTGGCAAATTAGCTAGGTTTTTGCTCTCGTTTTGCGTGCAATAAGTAAACAAATACGCAATGAGCGTGTTAACATAATCTCTTTCAGTTGAACATTCTTTTACTAGCTGTATGAATAGGAAAGGGCTGCTGTAGCACAGTCGAAGGAGGTGCCGGCTGTCGCGTGCACCCGATACCGGGTTCCTGGTTCGGATTCCCAACCAGGCCTTCCATCCCTACGGGGTCTGTGCATTTGTACCAGACTTGTCTACAAAGAGCCCTCCCCTCCGGGGTCTGTGAATTTGTACCAGACATGTCCACAAAGGGTAAAGCGCTGAATTTTTCATAGGCTACCCAGCGCTAGTCATTGTATGGCCAAATACGAATTCGAATCGCCGCCACGACATTCAGTGGAATTTGAATGCGTGGAGAATCCCAATAGGGATTGCCGTACGCCGTACTTTATGGAACTATATTAGTGACTGGAACATTCTACTTCTATTACTGTTATCTGTTTGTTTCGTTCGGTTTATAACGTACCCATTGTTTTATTTATTTATTTACTTCTTGCAGCTTTGAGTGCAATAAATAAACATTTAAATAAATAAACAAATAAATAATGAGCTTTTCTAGCAGCCTAGAAAAATTAGCGGCGTGACACGAACACCCAATTTAAGAGGATCTAAATGGTTAGAGTCGTGTGAGCGCAATCCTTTACTTGCAACCGGGCTGTTTGGCTTTTTACCGCCTTTCAAAACGACGATTGAAGTCTTGCAAATTAAACTTCAGCACCAGCACTTCTCATAGAATTTTTGAACTATCCTAATCGGAGGCAAGCATCTAGTTTTTCAACCCCCCATTTCATCCCTTCAATTTATCCTAGAACTTCAGCTACTGTTACAGAAAATGACACTATCGCCCTGATACGAACGCAGAGAATGTGATGTCCTGTCGTGGGATGCAGGACACACTTGTCTCAGTAGCGCTGTCCCCTCCCGACTAGGTTAGATCCGACTTTTTCGTAGCACGCAGTTGATTCTCTACAGCCCTGTCTGGTCTAGAAAAACACCTGCTTCATTGCAGCATGTCGGCGAATTCTTTTCCGTCAGACAACGTCTGCCTTTGTCGTCGGGGCGCTCCGAGACAGCCGGCTGTCAATGGGGTTTCCGTGGCTCTTCGCGACATAAATCACCTTCCTTTCAACTCGACCAGCAGCATTCAGTCGCCGCCGCCGCAGCCGCCCTCATCTGCCGCCGACGAAATGCGACTTTCCGTGCTCGAAATCAATTCGCGTGCTTGTCCTCCTGAAAAGCGACGAAAGCCGGCTGCCATCTCCATCTCGAGCGCCGCTTGACTCCCCTTCGCCACCGCTCCATACTCCATGGCTGGCCGGTCTCGCCGTCCTCGGATCGCTTCTGATCCCTCGAGCCGGTTCTGTGATGTTTGCACGTTGCCGTCGCTGTCGCTTCCGCCCTCACTTCCTCGTTAGTACCTACATACTCGGGGTTGTTTTCGGCGCTTTGTGGGGAAACCGCACTTTCTTCTGAAAATCGCTCCTACGCCTAGCACAGCATGGGTATCCCTTTTCCTTGTTGTCGACCAAGAAGTCTAACAGAAGAATATGTTTTGTCGCGGAATTTCTGATGTGCTCCGCTTTTTTTTTCTTCTCCACTGCTTTCCATAGTTTTCTCGCTTATTCTTTTATTCTTTCTTCCTACACCTTCTCTAAAGTTTTCGCTTGTGTTCTTCGTGACCCTTGACATTTTCCTTTTGCTTCGCTCTTATTGTTTTCTATTTTTTTCTTTCGTTTCCACTGGAGCGTTTAACTATTGTCTCCTCCAATGGTAGGTTTCATTTTTCACTCAATACTACACATGATTTAGATTTACAAGTACTGGGCTATAATTCTACAGAGGAATGCCAAAATTAGCGGCGCTCAGCGCTAGTGACTATTTATTTATTTACTTATTTATTTTTTATTTATCTGGATGTGCAAACCATTGCTTTAACCAAAAAACAACTACATAAAAAACGGAGGAAAACTAAATATCACCTTGGACAGCGACATACCTTATAATATTAATAGAAACAATAATCACTGCATACTATGTACATTCAACTAGATGGACAATCCAACTCGCTCAGGAAACCCTAGAGGATACGGCAGCAGTAACCAGCTTCTTAAAAGCCGATAAAGACCATTCTCATGGCTGTACTCGAGCCCACTTCAAGTTGTTGGACGTGGTTTTGATAATAATCTTTAATTAAGTTGTTTTTTGTTCACGAATTCGGGCGGCACGTGGTAGCGCAGTCGAATGAGGTGCTGTCTATCGCCTGCGCCAGGTTCCTGGCCAACCAAGACTTCCATTTCTCCGGGTTTGTGAGTTGGTGATTCGTCTGGAAAGGATAAAGCAATGTATTAGGTTGGAAAATGTCTCTTCACACTTCGGAAAGTTTTTTCCGTTCTCCTTGTAAACGCACTCCCCAACATTCATTGCTGATTTCATAATTTTATCACACTTGTCTACCGTTCGCACGCGGACACATGTCAAGACATTTCTTGTATTTCGTTATTTATCCTATGCTCCGGACTCAATGCCAGATCTACCTCATCTACAGCAGGTCAGGCAGCCGACCAAATTAACCATATATATGGCTTGGGATTTACTACTCGTGGCACCTGTTATGAGTGGTTCGGAAAGTTCTTAAAGGGAGATTATTGGCACTATTGTACTTTCACAACTCCACGGGTCGAGGAGAGGTCGAAAAAAAATTTTTCGCCCAAACTTCGGCTAGGGGGGTTATTTGGGGTGCTGATCACGAATCTGAGATCCGTTTTCAAAATTACGGCCGATTTCGGTAGGTCACGGTAGGTACCGGTGACTAAGGCTGTCGAGGTCATTATCACCGATTTCGCCCAAACTTCGGCTAGGGGGGTTATTTGAGATGCTGATCACGAATATGACATCCGTTTTTCGTTTTACGCTGGAGTACGGTAGGTTACGGTGGGTACCGGTAAGGTAATGGTCACCGATTGCGCCCAAACTCCAGCGTAAAACGAAAAACGGATGTCAGATTCGTGATCAGCATCCCAAATAACCCCCCTAGCCGAAGTTTGGGCGAAATCGGCGATCATGACCTTGGCAGCATTAGTCACCCGTACCTACCGTAACCTACCGTAATCGGCCGTAATTTTGAAAACGAATCCCAGATTCGTGATCAGCACCCCAAATAACCCCCCTAGCCGAAGTTTGGGCGAAAAAAATTTTTCGACCTCTCCTCGACCCGTGGAGTTGTGAAAGTACAATAGTGCCAGATTATTCACTCCAGGACAAAGCAAGGTCAGGAAGGCCAATGAATTGGACGACACTGAACTACTCCATCTTCTTCGCACCGATAGTAGGCAGGCGACACGTCAATTGGCAGAGAAGCTCGAATTGTCTCATAGGGATAGTGGGAATCCATCTGAAGGGTCTTGGCTTTGCATGGAAATTTAGAGTTCGGATTCCATATACCCTGTCAGATACTCAGAAAGGTCAACGGCTTCCCACCGCTGCTTCTTTTCTATCCAGATACGAAAGAAAATCTTTCTGTCGCGGATTGTGACAGGCGATGAGTCCTGGGTTATGCATGCCAACTTCGGAAGAAAACGGACAATGGGTACAAAAAGGAGAGAACTCTAAGCCTGAATTCAAGCCCATTGTTCACGAAAGGAAGATTCTCTTGAGTGTTTGGGATGTCAGAGGAGTGATTTGCTGGGAAACTCTCAGAAGTGGAGAGACACCTACTGCTGCCACATATAGTGGCCAGCTCCGCAAAGTCGCAGCAGCTCTCCAAGAAAAGAGGCCTGAGAAGCCAAAGGTGACGATCCTCCATGACGATGCAAAACCACGTGTTGCAAGACTCACAAGAGAAACAATAAAGGAGATGAGCTGGGAGGTAATGCGGCATCCACCGTATAGCCCTGAGCTCGCTCCTACCGACTACCATCTCTTCCGTGCTCTCAAGCAAGAAATTGGAGATAAATATTTCGAAACGGATGAAGACCTCAAAAATTGGATTCAGCAATGATTCGACTCCTGAACTGCAGTTTTTTACGCTAGAGGAATTGGAAAAATTACCCAGTCTTTGAAGTGTAATGGAGCAAAATGAAGATTATCTCAATTGATTTTACTTTGTAATTGTGAAGTAATAAATCTTTGAAAAAAAATGAAGCCATCGACTGGCCATCGCAGGTCATTCTAAAGTCGAAATTCGCATTCAGATTGCCTCCGCGACATGTTGTAGAAGCGGAATGAGTTGCGCTTCCCAGAAAGGATTTATTATTGCTGTGCTTTATTGTTTCATCAGAACTTGCACTGATGTCAACCTCCCTCCTCAGTCACCCCCCTTGCATCTCTTCAACTCTCCAAAATGGGAAAATTAAACTAAAAAATGCTCGTGCCCTTCCTAGGCGTGTTATGAAAAAAATGCTCTGAAAGGGGATGTTGCCTCACTGCTGACTTATCAGTTAAAAAATAGCCTCATACCTACTTGTTACTTATAATAATACCAACTATATAATACCTACTTGTTGATACAGCCATCAGCACGACTCATAGGCAATGCTGAGCTGCCTTGGATTTTGAGGGCATTAGTCGGGATAAATCACCAGGACTTCCGTTCTTAGAAGCTGTGTCAGCAGTGTAGTAGTTATCTACAAGTCTTAGGCTGGCCAAGTCATTGCGTTCGCTGAATACACCACGATTTCTCGTAGAATCACAGTGCATGTCGCATTCCAAACAGTTGTGAATAGGGGTCGCCTCATATTTTTTTGAGCTATTCTATGTACATACATAGTTAGGAAGCATTTCACTCTGTCTACCTGAGAAAGGCTAAAAAATTTAAAGTAAACTCTTTCACTCTAAGGACTAGACATCTAAACTAAACTGTTTTACAAAGCGACATACTGGACTTGAGGTGAGGTGATTTCCTTGAAATTTTCAAGCAAGGCAAAGTGACAATGCTTGGGTTTTTCTTTTTTTCCTTTTTTTGCTGACACTACTCCTTCCGATTAGGATAGAAATTTTTATCCTTTATGTCCAGATGCTCTCCCGCTTTCGCATGCATAACTGGATGGGTACTTGGATTGTCTTACCTGATCTCTCCAACGGCCTGTTTCTGACTGGGAAGCTGCGCCTTTGTAACGCTAATTTCTCATCAAAGATCCTTTTTCAGGGTTTCTCCCACTGACCCTAGAGACAAGTTTACCAATACGTGGTAAACTCTTCTCTTGGGTAAGTGGCAAAAGCTTGGCGTAGACAGCCTGCACTATGAACAACAAAGCGTCAGGTATATAAGGCGTACTCAGCATCAGGAACCCGTCAATATGAAGTGATCCAATCGACAACACTTTTCTTTTACTCTCAAGGAAGAAGGATTGCAGAAAAACGAGCGGTGTAGTAATGTTCACGCGTGGCAGCCGGTTAGTGATGCGGCGCAGTTGGTTGAGCCACTCCATTCTTTTGAACACCTTTGCTCCAGCTATTTTTTCCTACTTCACTATTTTCCCCTTCAAGCTCTTCTGAATATATGACGGAATGGGAACGAAGTTGCTGATGTTGTCAAATATTTATTCGTTACTATTTGTGATGGTAATTTTTATTTACGTTATTTTTGTATTGAATTATATATGACGTATGCAAATGCCGAAATGTCTCGACAAGCTCGGCAGCTTTCACTGTCATTCATTCGTTCATTGCTGCGCCTCAACTGCGCTTGTGGAACCGGGCAAAAGAAGAACAAAGAACGAAGATTGGTGTTTAGCTTCAAATAATCAGCACTACCGAAATTGTAGGCAATTTGGATAACTCTGTGAACTGCTGCCCTGCAAGAGAGCTGTTTTTGCAGCTATTCTGAAGTTTTGGTGCAACGGACTAAAAAATATCATGCCAAAAAATAGGGTATAGCGGACTTAATATTATAAAGGGATAAAGGACGGCGTTACCCAATCTCTTTTTGGATCCGCCACGCATTCTACTGCAACGGGATGTCGTGGAGGCGATTTCAATGCGTATTTGGCAATACAATGACTTGCGGTGGCCAGCCGATGAACAAGTCAGCGATTTGTCCTTACCAGACAGGACTGGTACCAATTCACCGACCCCGGAAGGATGGAAGGCTTAATTGGCCTGGGCGGGAAATCCGAACCAGGAACCTGGCATCGGGTGCATGCGACCGTCGGCGCCTCCTCCGACTGCCCTACACGCGCCCCTACTTAATATTATACTACGTAGAATTGCTCTAAATAGGATTGAATTAAATAAATAAAAATTTGTTGGCAAGCTCTTTTGTCCGGCCTGCAATAGTCTGGTTAACGGTTGCTCTCTAGCTTAAATTTCAAGGCATTTTTTGCTTCAATTTTCATTCAGCTACCTTAAATTTAACCCTGAGGGTGGGGGCGTACATATTGTAGTCTAATACAACCGTTAATATGTCCGTTACCGTATACCGTTAATATTAACCGGTTGCTCTCTAGCTCTAATACAGTGTTTAGAACTCCCTCGCAGTGCAACGCATTTTCTAAATTCACACTGATCCCTTGCTTTCAAAGCGTTTTTAACTAGAAAGGAGAAAGTTCCGAATTCCCTATCGGTTTCGATTCGCAGGTTGCTCTGTAGCTCAGAAACAGAGACAAATTGTACCCCTGATATCACCTTTACATGGAATGCTTGCGTAGTTTACTCCTCGCCTTTTTTCGAAGTCAAAGCTTATTTTTTATTTTTTTATTTGGGCTGATTTGCAAATTTCAATTATTCATAACCTAAATATTTTGAAGAACTTCTTTGTCAAAATTTTATTTGAAATTCTGTTTCTTTCCCCTCGTGACAGTTCTCAGCCACCTGATTGCTGAATTTGTGTTTTCTAATGTATGGTGGGCTTTTGAGCGAATAAAGAGTAAAGGATGAAAGTAGGCGTTAGTGAATTCCTTCGCAGGATGCGCCAGGCATTCTACTTCTTCGGGATATCGCGAAGGCAATGGCGCATTTGGCCCTCTTGGACATAATAACTGAAGATTATATTTTAACATTATATATAAGGACTTCAGTGCCTAACCATTAGACGATTCAGCGTGTTATTCTTTCCATACAAATTTAGTACCAAATCATCTGGCTAGGACGGATCGAAGACTCGGTTGGCCTATGCGACCCAAGAAGCTTGAATCGGAGTACTCGCGGCAGTCGGCGCCTCCATCGACTGAGCTCTCCTATGTGTTTCAAGTGTATAAAAACAGAAAAAATATTTTTGACCTCCTGACGATACGTTACGTGAGTTTAGCAACCGCCGAGATGGTGGAACAGGAGGTTCGTGTGAGGGCACTGGAGAAACGTCTTTCAAAAATCTTTAAAGATTACTCGCTTTGACATTTTTGTTAATAGCCTTGTTTGATTATTGGTTGTTATTTGCAGTATCATTATTATAGAAGATGAAAGTTTTTCAAAATTTTCTTGAGCAAAAAAATTTCTAACCATCTTATTGAGTCTGCAGTTCATCCTATACGAAGGTTGTTTTAATTCGGAAGAGTTCTCTTTGATTTCAAAAGTATTAGGCTAGCTTAGAATAGTGCCCAATTTGACGTGAAAGGTGTCTAATTCGATCTTAAAAGTGTCCAATTTGGTTTGAAAAGTGTCCAACTCGACCTGAAAATGGTATATACATATTATATTGGTTTTTATGTGTTGACTTCTATTTTTTACCACTTTATTATTGCTTATATTTTTTGTTGTATTACTATTAGGGGGGGGGGCAAAAGTAATGTGACAAAATGAAAAAAATCTTTATCTCTCTATAACTCAATTACAACTCAACGATGCTGAGGAATGTATTTGCCATTAAGGGCAAGGACCTTGCTGCCATCGCTCAGCCAACTTCCTGATCCCATCCTTCCAGAACTGCTTGGGCCTGGTGTTGATCAACTGCTCGATATGGTTGTAAAGGACTGCTTGGGTTCTTGTGTCCCTTCCGACCAGGAAGTCTTGTAGGCTCAAGTAATAGTGGTAGTCGCATGGAGAGATGTCCAGCGAATACGGTGGGTGAGGCATGTGAACGTAGCCCAGCTGGCCAAGCTTATCCGTGCTTACTTGTTCCCGATGGGGTGCGGCGTTGTCGAAGAGGAGGACCTTCTTGAATGAATAAGAGCGAGTCGCCGGCCCATCTCTTCTATTTCGTTCACCATGGCCTTTGAGTTCATCGTAGTGCTCTTGGGAAACAGCTTCCGGTAAACCGATCCATGGCCGCAGACCCAAAAGCTCCAAAGGTGCTTCTCGCCGTGAATATCTCGCCGAACGAAGGTCGGTAACAGGTCACCAGGCCTCACCCGGACTCGCTGCTTGGCAGGGTTAAGGTAGAAGACGTACTTCTCATCTTGCGTGAGTATTGAGCCCAGGCTGCTCGGGGTTGGGAATTGGGCGAGATTTGCGCGACACAGGTCGACTCGGCAGACTGGGGTTTTGGCATGAGACAGGCTGGGGTTTTGGCATGCTTCTGGAAAGGGCGGAAGTGGTAACTTCTCAGATGGGCTTCAGTAAGTAGCATACAAACATACAAATACGACAAGCTGAGGTGTGTCATTACTTTTGCCCCCCCCCCCCCCAATATATTTGGGTCAATCTTAGTCGGGGGGGGGGGGGGGGGCGTAAGGCGATTTGCATCTCCATTCCCTTCCTGAAGTTTCTACGAGGGCTTCAGCTGTTGTCCCGTGGTGCAAGATCTTTCTTTTAAATTCAAGGAATGTGGCTGTCTGGTATGGGACAACGTATGCAACTAGTACTTTACGATTGCTCCTCCCGACCAGGATATAGGATACATCCTATATTTTGTACTTTATTTAACCACTTTGTTTGGTTCACATAACTTAACTCGAGTCCTAATTTTTTCCAGTTTTCTTCGGTGGACAGCTACATTTACATTTAACTTGCTTACCATAAGTTTTACCATCCATAAACTCGGTTTGGTAGTTACTATCCACATAGTTGTAAGCCAATGAACCTACGCGCATTTCATTGGCAAGTAAATCGAAGGGTGAACCAATATCGTCACCGATGCTTCACTAATAGCTTGTTATTTGCGAGGAGAGCATGTGTAATGGTGGCGTGTTTTTGTTGTGGCCAAGTGGTGCTGCATTTTAGAACGCACCTGGTGAAAGATTTAGTCTCTCGGATGACGGCCTTGCTCATAACCTGAAGTCCGAGAATAGATATCGCGTTTTCATCGTTATACAGTATGAGTCATTGCTTTCAAACTATAAAGGATAGCAGGAATATTAAATGTTGCAGTTAATCAGTTGTCTTATGGGATGCGCCACGCATTTTGCTTCTGCGAGATGTCGTCGGGGCAATTTGAATGTGTACCTGGCTTGTGCAATGACTTGTGGTGACCAACCGATGGACAAGTCGTGTTTTATCCTTGCCAAACCGGCCTGGTCGCAATTCACCGACCTTGGATGGACCCCGGCTTGGTTGGCCAGAGCGAGATCCGAACCAAGAACCTCGATTCGTGGGGCACATGTCAACGGCCGCTTCCTTCCACTGTACTCTCCTGTGCTCGTCAAATTATGCCCAATACTTGTCCAAGGATTTGTCCTAGTTAGGGGGGGGGGTGTTAGAACTCCGACTGTTAGGTGACGGCACACCATTAGATATCTTTGAATAATATGGAGAAATAATAGTGATAAAAGCAAACACTAATGGTTCGTTTTGCCACCTCCCTTCAGAAGAGCCATGTTATTTATAACACAAGTGCTCCGACACGCCTAACGACGTGTCTCGCACTTGCGCGCTTCGCGCTACTTAGCAGCACCACTGATCTATGGAAAATAGTTTTGTAAAACATAAAATTTCTAACATCTTCATTGGCACAAACCGTTCATCACTTCCGTGCATTCACCATAGACATTCTCTCCGTACCGGCCATTAACGTCATTGGTTTGTGCTGCGCAGTACTTCTGTTCCTTAGGTTGCTCCTCTACAACCGTTCCCATGCTCAAGAGCTAGCGTTCCTAGATGTCGTTGAGATGTCTTCCGAAGCCAGGTTCTCCCTCACTCGTTTCTTCTTACTGGATCTAATTGCTTGTCCGCCTTTACTGGTCTTCCCTCCCCTCTTTAGTCCCCCATCTTCCTGTTCCCAACTCCTGCCCACTTCTTTGTACCCACTATTGAGCCCCTACTTGACCCTTCTTGCTGGTTTTCCGTTTTCGCATCTCCTCCAGGTTATTCCTTTCTTTCCTGGTCGCTTTAGTGGTCCATCCTAGAAGCCCCCTTACTGCCCTTCTTCACCACCTCCTTAGTGGTCCTCCCATGCTCGCGACAGACGTCGGTGACACGTACTCAGAATCAGGACGCTCGTTGAGCGACGTGGGGGGGGGGGCGTCTTGCGGATCCAGAAGCTCAAAAGACTCGTCTTCCGAATCCAAAAGCTTGGAAGCGTTCGCAGTCGCCGCTGTGTCGAGCATGAGGAGGCTATGCATATGGCAGATCCCTTGTTCTCCGTATGAAATCCCTTACGGGTCCGTTCTTGTTGGTTCCCCGTCCGGCCTTCAGGTCCCTTCTTTCAGGTAGATTCCACTCCTCACCCCCCCCCCCCGGATCCTCCTTACTACTCTAGCCCAAATAAGTAGCCCTCCCCGCTCACGACATGACGACGGCGAGCGAACGTTTATTGCGCGACATCGGTGTCACATCTTCTAAATCCGGTCGCACTTAATGGTAATGGATTTGATGATACTCCTTACTGCTCCCCCCTGATTGGTAACTCCCTACTGGTCCCTCCTTATTTCCTAAACCCTTCTTGGTGCCATCTCTGGCCTGCCACATTGGTTTCCCTATCGACCCTCCCTCCATCCCGATGTCTCCTCCAGGTCGCTCCCTCCTGATCGCTGTCGGTACTCCACCCTAGAAGTCACACTTCTACTCTTACCCCGTTAGTGGTCTTCTCATGCTAATGGCACGAAGTCGGCTTCTAAATTTGGACGCTAAGAAACGCCCGAGGTGCTGTTATGTTCAGCAGTAAAGGGCTGCGCATTCCCTGCTGCAGAAACATCCCACGTTCAATAGCAAATTTTGCCCGCTCTGTAGATGATGAGGCGTATCTCACTCAGGTTAGATCACTCGACCGTCCCGCTGTGGATGATGCGGCATATCTCACTTAGGTTAGATCACTCAAACGTCATCGACAGCTAACTCAATTATATAGTGGTAGATAGATCTTCTCTAGGGCTCATCAGTAAAGAAAGGTGCCATAATTTTCACACTTATTTTTTAATTTAAATTTTATATTATTTTATTTTGTGTTTATTATTATGTATTATTGTTAATTTTTTATTTGATATTTGCACTGTATTGTTATTTTAAGTAGAACCTCCAAAAGTAAAATTAAACTTTTCGCAAAGACCACACGTTGAACTTGCTTAATCTCTCTGCAATATCCTTGTTGGAAGAGGCTACATTGCTTCTGCTTGTTTTGCTTCTGCAGTGGTTGCCCCTCCAACTGGGATAGATCCCATCTCCTGCATTAGCCTGCGTGTGGATCCTCATGCTACAGTTGCCTCGGAACCGGTTATCCTCTGGCTAATGAACGATGTGCCCCGGAGGTAGATTGACTGCCTCCCGTCTGCCTACACGGGGAGCTCCCTTTTTACATCCGTTATAGATGGCTCATTTCCAAGCGTTCATTATTTTAGCCATTATCCGTTATTACTCCAGTAATAAAGGAGAAGAGGCAATTTAGACTGAGCTCTGAAGCTGTCGGGGGCTTCTGTATGCTTAAGAAATCAACTACGGCGAATAATTGACCGAAAGACGGAATTCGGACCGTGTTGATTTCAGACTTCCGCAGCCTATTAGAATTATAATAAAATAAAGAAAATTGAAAGCCGATAAAAAATACAGATTTTTCTTTCTCGAAAATAGTTCATTTCGACACTTATCTCCGGACGAATCTTTTTTGTTATAACACCTTCCCGATGGCTCATCATTGATTAGGAAGGTGTTGTAACGATTCTGAATGTGTGAAATAACAATTACATGTCTGATAACTTTATTGGTTAAACTTTTAACTTTATTGTTTATAACTGTTTAAAAACTTAATTTTTGTATTCAATGTTCATTTTTTATTTCATTTATTTTTAATTTATTAACGTATATATAAGATGATATAAGTCCAATATGCATTGCAAAGGGGTTCGAGCGTTAGGTGTCCCTCTCGATTACGGTAACATGCATGCCCGCCCCAGTTACGGTAGCGTAATCAGAACCTGAAACCTGAAATCTGAACCCGCCTCGGACAAGTTTTCGCAGACAAACGGAGCTGAAATTCTGCTGGAACGATTTTTGCGCCGCAAAGGCGGAACTGTTGGTTTTATTCGATTTTTTCACTTCTCTCCTAGTTTCAAGCGTTTTGAGAAGGCAAATGGGCTCATGGAAGGCCTATAGTTCATTTCGCCTGCTCAGCTCTACAGTTTTTTCTTCCATATTGAAAACAGTTCAAATTTCAGCTTACATCCATGCAACTATGTGTTAAGTTATGTTTAAAATGGAAATACAGACTAGTGTGAAGGCTTCTGTTCACCCGACTACCCTATTCCAGTGGATTCTAGTGCGTCACTCCGCCTTTTAAAGTAAAACGAGATACCTAGCGTAATGCACCCATTCCAAAGCGCTCAATTTTCCTACACCCTGAAGAACTTTTCAGAGCCGGTTTTCCGTGCGCAAAGCAGCTTCAGCCTTGTTACTCTAATGAAGGTAACTCGAGCTACGCTTCGGAATAATTCGCAGAAGCTGCACACAAAAACATCAACAACAGCCTCCACTCCAATGTGTTGGCCCAATCATTGTGACATCTGGGGCGATTTTTTTATAGAAATGATGCAGATGTTCAATGCATGGAGGACGAACGATGAGGGATAAGCGTCGGCTGTAATTAGTCTCTCTCGCAAAGCGTCATGCACTCCCATGAAGTGTGTCTTCTCCTGTACATGCCCCATGAGCCGTCGGCATTCTGGGAACCTGGCGCACTTGCAACTCGGGAGCAGGATAAAGGGTAAACTCTAGGCCTGGGGATACGCCACGCATTCTAGTTCTGCGGGACGTTCTGGAGTCAGCCTGACTGCGAATTTGGCTTATGCAATGAGTTTGTATTTTGCCAGATGATATAAAAGTCAGTGTTCTATCTCTCTCAGACTGGTACAGTAGCAAGTCACCGACGCGGGAGGATGGCAGGCTCAGTTGGCCTGGGTGGGAAATCCGAACTAAGAACCTGGTATCGGGAGACAGTTGGCACGAGCACCTGCTCCGACTGCGCTCCATGCGCCAATTATTTAGAGGGTGCGGCAAAATAACAGTGTTTTCTTAGAAGATATTTATTAAAACAAGCAAATCTAACACGCGACATTGTCTACTGTGGTACAGTGACGATTTCACACTAACGCTTTCTTTCACGATGAAGCTTCAAAATCGCGTTAGCTTCGTTTAATATTGTAAATTCACACATACACACAAATCGAGGTACACAAACGAGTAAAATAGCTCTAGCACAAAAATACAGCGAATTCAGTGCCATAAAATTTCTGTATTAGGTTGGAGCGCTTTCGCGCCGGAACACGTTCAACTTAAACTCCGTTATTTATTAGCACCCTGTAAAAAATGCAGCTTAATAAACAAACAAACAGATAGGTACAATATTTTGAAGCAAATACCTCCGCGTAAAGGATAATGAACACGAGGTTTTCTGACTGGTTTGCAGTTCTTCGCAGCTCCACGGATACAAATCTAACGTTTGTTCGTATCAAACGAGTCCAAGACGGGTTCACGATGACAGAACTCTCGCCTCGAACCTTCAAGGTCACCGGTGAAAGATGTGACTACCCCAGACAGTCGCTCCTGCCCGCCGTTGCTTTCCATGGAGTGGATCCGGATCTCCTAAACGTCTTCCGTGTTGCGTCAATTAAGTATGTCCGCTTAGTCATCTCCGTGACAACGCTAAGCGATCCTCGATTAAACGGCTCAGCAGAGTATGTACGGAAGATTAATCGCATTTATAGCGGCGCGGCATCGTTCATCACTGAACTCTGGCACCATCAGTCGGCGGTCTTCAGCTGGCTCATCGCTCCCCATTTTTTCTTTGTAGGGGCATGGAATCAGTGCGATGGGACGACGTAATAGTGTCTGAGATGGGTCTCTCATAGATAGGGGGGGGGGATTCCGTTACTGTTGCCTGGATCATAACTGAATGATAAGTGCATGTGCTAATGTTAGTCATCTCCTACTCTACTTTATCGCTAGTTACTTATTTATTTATTAATGCACAGAAGGCGATGTTACAATCGCATTTATCTCTGGTCTTCTAGTGTTGGGTAATTAAACCGGAGGGGGCGCCACTGCCGCGTGCACCCGATGCCAGCTTCCTGGTTCGGATTTCCCGCCCAGGCCAACCAAGCCTTCCATCCCTCCGGGGTGGGTGAATTGGTACCAGACTTGTCTGGGAAGGATAAAGCGCTGACTTGTTTACCGGCTGGCCACCGCAAGTCACTGTATGGCCAAATACGCATTCATCTCGCCTCCACGACATCCCGTAGAAGTAGAATGCGTGGCACATTCCAAGAGTGAATAACGCCGTCCTTTATCCTTTATTCTTCTAGTGTTATTCTTTTTGATGAATTGCATGTGCATTTCGCTCATGTCAATAAATAAATAGATAAGAGGGTATAACCCACGACGATCGATGGGTTTTCTTTACCCGCTGCCTATCAGCTACCGACAACTACATATTTATTTGGTCGGGTGATCGAAAATTTCAAAGAAAGTAGTTCTAAATTTCCCCTGAACAAAAAATTCTAATGTTTTAGTAGAATCTCTAGGGAAATCGTATTACTTGTTCAATGAAAATTTAACATGACTTTCCATGATTTTTTCGTTTAGATTTGGAAGGTTTCAGTTTGATTTCAAAAGCTTGCTTGCTTCGGTGAGTATACAATTTGATTTGAAAAGTGTTCTGTATGATGTGAAAATGGTTTATTTATTTAATTATTTATTTACTGAATACGTCATAAGACGCCAAAAAAAACGAGAAAAAAGGACAAAAGGGGCTTTGTGCGGAAGAATGGGTAAAAAGCTAGCAATAACCGCCTCTTTTTAAAAGACCTGAGCGAAATTTAAGGCGTCCAGTAGAAGTTGGTACAGAGTGCCGGTTTAAATAAATTAGAAAAATTAGCCATTGACGGGCAGCGCGTATGTCGACGAGGTGTATATGTATTAGGTTGTAGCGAAATAAATGGCACTGAACCACTGTAAATTTAAACAGTTAATATCTCAGCTTGTAGGCAAGTTTATTAATCGAAATAAAAACCCTCTGATTCTACACATCTTTGCCAACGTGACACAAGCTTTTTTATCCCAGTAGCTTAAAAACCAGAAGTTCTGGAATTGACGAAATCTTCGAAGGCACTTTCGGCATCTTGTTGGTATTTGAATATTTTCCCTACCAAGAAGTCGCCAAGATGCTTGAAGAAATGGTAGTCTGTTGGGGAGAGGTCGGGAGAAAACGGAGGATGTGGTAGAGTTTCAATGCTCAGCTCATTCAATTTCTGCAACGTCATTCGTGCTACATGGGGGCGAGCATTGTCGTGCAGAAGGAGAACTCGCCTTCGGTTTACCAAGGCCGGCCGGATATCCTTCAACTTTTTCATCATTTCTTCAATTTCAATGCAGTACTTCTCTGCCGTGATGGATTCACCGGGAGGGAGGAAGCTGTGGCGAATAATTCCCAGCGAACACCACCATACTGTCACCATTACTTTCTTTTGGTGCAATTCCGGCTTCGCGAAAACCTTGGGGCTCTCACCGCTGTCCACCCACTGTGCCGATCGTCGCCTGTTGTCGTACATTATCCATTTCTCGTCACAGGTTACGATGCGATCAGGGAATGGGTCCGTTTAGTTCCGTAGAAGCAGTGCGGACGAGATCTCATATCGTCGGTTTCTTTGCTCCTCAGACAGCTCGTGAGGCACCCATCTTTCCAGCTTTTTGCTCTTTCAGATGCCGGGCAGCTGTGTTGTGACTGACGCCAAGAACCTTCGCTAACTCCCTGGTACCTTTGTGTGGATCCTCCTCTACCACATCTCTCAGCTTGTCCTCATCAACATCACTATGCCTCCCACGACCTTCATGTTCTTCCAAGCTCTCATCTCCATTCCGGAACTTCTGATACCAACGATACGCCATCCGAATTGTGGAACATCCTTGACCGAATGCGGCGTTGATCTTCTCGTCCGCCTCCTTAGCTGTAATGCCCAGCTTGAATTCATACAAGTAAATGCCTCGGATTACCCTTTTGTCCAACTGCAAAAAAAGTCAATAAAACTCTAAAGTTTTCCCACTTTCACATAGAAAATTTGGTACTCACCGGTAGAACAAAGTTTGCGCTTCTAAATGATATGCCACATGTTACGGTTTGTTCTTGATAAAACGCGTAAAGACGCGCCAAAAAATGGCGCGAGCCAGTGCCATTTAATTCGTTATAACCTAATACTTAGTAAGCAAAAATCTAAAAATAAATAAATATCCAATAAATAGAATATAAATGAGTAAACGGATACATGACGTTTCGGAAAAGTATCCAGATTGCCAGGGTTTCCTCCAGAAATCCTTAGCTTTCCCAGGGTGCGCTTTCTATTCGCATATGTTTTCACCGCGTCAATCAATGCGGACATCTGTTTCCGTTCTCCAGGCTTAAGCCCGACGAAGCTGCAGATCCGCCAGAATGCGTGCAGGGACGCAGATCAACGCTCCGCCCGTCTGGCGCCCTCAGCTGTCGGTGTCGATTTAATTTCCGCCGAATTCATCCCCCCCCCCCCCCGTCTGAGTGCAGCGTCTGCGACTGAGTTCGCCATCGATTTCGCAGCCGTTTTGAGTCTAGAAGCTTTATCAGGGCATCGTCTCCTGGGTGTCACGGTCTGCGTGGTGGTTCGGTTCCGTGGGAAATTTCCCGTTGGACATCAATCTCGCCGTGGCCACGCTGTAACAGCCGGCGACGGCGCCGCTCTGCTATCGGCGCACACTCGCCCGTGCACGTGCACGGGAACGTGGACGAGGCCCCAGAGACCAGTCAGGACGGCTTGCACTCACGGCTGAGTGCGACTCAGTCTGAGTCTCGCCCGCTCAGTCTGCCTTTAGTGCGCCGTTCTCGCCGTATTCCCTTGTTACTACGGCTCGTGCGCCTCAGTGCCGAGCTTCTGCCAGTCGCCCTCCTGCTTTTCCTACCTAGAGCTCTTTGTTATACCACCTGCTCTCCAGTTGAAAAAGAGAGAAGGCCAACGACGCTACCCCCAATTCCACCTCCCTTCAGAGTTACGTTGGTCATCTGTTCGAAAATTCCTTCGTTTTTCTCTTAACTTCTTGTCAAATTTTTCGCTGTGTTCATGTTTAGTTTAGTCAGAATTTTATACATATTTGGTGCATATTATACTTCTGTCCTTCCAAAAAATCGAATAAACGAATAATGAATATACTCGAACTTTGGACTCCGTCGGATATTCGAATAATGAATATTCGATTACTCGAATTTACTTAAATATTCGTTCGAAATTGTTCGATTCGGTCCGAAGTATAATAGAGACCTATGGATTATACTTATGTCCTTCCAAAAAATCTTCAAATAAACGAATAATCGAATCTGTTCGGTTTCGTGAAAAACGTATATTCGAATAGTGAATAAATTGGAGTCTTCGGGCTCATGAAATATTCGAATGGTTTTCATCGAATATTCGTTCGAAATTATTCGATTCGGTCCGAAGTATAGTGCATACTACTGCCCGCTGCCTGATTGTGACAAACGTGAAGTGTAGGGTTTTTAAAGGCTTTAAAGAATTTTCGGATCTATCCAAATTGGGGGGGGGGGGGACATAACTGAAAGGTATTATATGTAACAAATTTACTTGAGACTTACCGAGCGGCACCTAAAGAACAACATGAGACCTAAACAAGAAAAGTCATGAAGAAAAAAACGAAAAAATTACATTTATTGCGGTTGTAAGCAGGCAAAGTTGTGCGCGCTCCCCACCATGTTAGATCCTGGTTATAACATGTCAGCCGGTGGTCAGCACGCAGCATGCCTCCATTCCGCCGCTCTTTGTCCGCCGAGATGGTTGTAAACCGCGGCGACTTTTTATTTATCAATTTTTCGTTTATTTTCTCGTTTTCGGTTTCTTTTAGGTTCCAGCTCGTTCTCTAGGAGCCGCTCGGTAAGTTTCAATTTATTTTGTTGCCTACTTTTTAGTTATGTGGCCCCCGGACTAGGACAGGTCCGATTTTCTAGTGCGCTATATGACGAACAGTAAATATAATTTTTTCAATTTGGAAACTTTTCAAATCAAATTGGGGATTCTTCCAAGCAAACTTGGAGCTTCTAAATCTAAAGTGAACATTTTTTTTTAAATCGAAACGAGCTTCCTACAGGTTAAACCACAGACTCTCCAAGAAGGCTAGAATAGTTTTTCTTCAAGAAAAATTTGGTATAACTTTCGTTGAGATTTTTTAGTTCACATGCCCTAAAAGTGTAATAATTTTATGAACATGCTGTGCCATATTGTGAAATGCTGGGCGCAATTCTTACTGCAGAGCCCCTCCCGATTAGGATAGGTCTGAGATTTGCAGTGAAAACTTTTTGAGAGCGCCTTGAAAATGATTGTATGAAAATGACATGTTCAGATGAACCGAAATAAAAAATAACTTTCAAATCATATTTTCTACAGATTTGTACGGTTGAATTTACAAACGTGGTATTTTTTTACTATTATAAGTTATAGCTATTATAATAGCTTTTTTAACTTTTATAAGTGTTAGCTATTATATTATAGCAAAAACGCCAAATATTGTGGACAACATTGCTATGTTGTCTACAATATTTGGCGTTTTTGCATCAAAAAGTTGCGAATGTTGACAAAAAAATATCATGGAGTGATCTGTACAAATATGCGCCATTTCTTCCGCTGTTTGTTTCCTAGCGTATTCGTGTTTTAACAGCTTGAATTTTTGAAAGTATGAAGCAGCCGAACCGTGAACTCTTTTTCAGTCGTTGCTGTGCCGGCTCAAGGCCGACCTGCTGACTCCTTGATGATGTAGAACCCGGGTGTAACTGGGACGATATGACGTAAAACGAGGGGAGAACGAGACTCCTTTATCGACAATGACCATGAATGTCGGCAATGCCAACAGGAAGCACAGCCAAGATGACAATAATGAATAACGAACGCTGTTGCAAGTCTGGGCTGGCTTTTATGCCCTTTGTTCGCGCCCTGTTGCGGGAGCGCGGGAGGTACTTCGAGATTCTTCTGAGATTCAAATTCAAATTCAAATTCAAATGAGTGATGAGTCATAATGGCGGGAAAGCGCAAAGAAACAAGAAATTGGGTCGGGACTAGAGACGCATGGATATGGGACATTGTCTTTAGCTGCTAATTTAACGCTGACTTAGCTTTCGTTTTCCACTGCAGGTCACAATTGGCAAAATGTCATTCAAACTACATCAACTCGGAACAGCAACTGTCTTCGGAAGACTTGCTACGACGTCATTTTGGTAGTTTTAGTTTTTTTTTTCAGAATGTTCGATCATTGGCCGTTTATCGCGTTTTGATTGTAGCCCTTCGGGACCGAACCCTTCCTTCTTATCACTAACTGTGGAGTCTGTTGTGGTTTTGCCGCCTAATTTCCGCGACGTATGGCTTAGAAGGATGCGTGTAGCGCAGTCGGAGGGGTGGCCGGCTGTCGCGTGCACCAGCTTCTTAGTTTCGATTTTCCGCCCAGGCCAAACAAGCCTTCCATCCCTTCGGGTGGTGAATTGGTATCAGACATGTCTGGTAAGGATAAAGCGCTGACTTGTGCATCGGCTGGCCACCGCAAGTCATTGAATGGCCAAATACGCATTCAAGCCGCCCCACAACATCTCGTAGAAGTAGAATGCGTGGCGTACCCCAAATGGGATTGAGTAACGCCATCCTTCAGTTGTTCGGTTCGGTTGCGAATCTATACTAGCTTACTTTCAGCTATCACAGCGTGCAGATAAACCCCTTGATTTTCTCAGCTCGGATCTATGCGCACTCAAGTTAGTCGACCATTTTTACCAGAATAGCAGTACATGGTGCAATCCGAACTGGGTTTTGTACTACATCAGAAATTTTATGGCGAACGCATGACGTGGTGACGCAATGTGAAGAGGCGCCAGCTGTTGCGTGCTTCTCGATTCAAGGTGTTTGTTCGGATCCTGCCCAAACGAGCCTGATCCCTCCGAGATCAGTGAATGGTGCAAAACTTGTCTGGGAAAAGTAAAATACTGAACTGCTCATCCGCTAACCACCGAAATTTGCAATGCAAGCCCAATATGCATTCATATTGCCTCCACGAATATCCGTAGAAGTAGAGTACGTGGCACATCCCATAAAGGATTGATTAACGCCATTCTTTATCCCCTTATCATTTAGGTCCTTCTCCTGGTTTAGAAGAGCAAGGCTCTATCAGCCTTGAGTAAGTTTGACAGCAATGCCGTGCCAGGGAAACTAAAGAACCTTGATTGAAGAGCCTTAAATGAAGGGTTGAAGAAATTTTATTCAAACTTTGGAAGGAAAGTTATCGAAACGAAAAGCACAAACAAATGTTTTGTAGATTACTCGAGGTTTTACGGAAAAAGTACCATAGGGGCATTAACTATTTCTGGTGGTAATATTGTTACGTCTGATAATGATAAAGTAGAACTGCTTGCCCACGTTTTTGTAAGTTCTTTCACTAACTGTTCTTCTCTCGGATCTCCTCGCCAATCCGTAATTGAGTCTAATTCTCCCCCAATGCAGGATTCTGTGTGGTTTCATAAAGAAGAAATTCTAGAGATGATTCTTAAATGGCTCAAGCTTCGCTCTATCGCTCCGGATGGCTTTCCACTACTGTTCATTCAAAATGTTGCCTACATTGTTGCAGGATCGTTGGAGCATATCTTCAACTTAACCTTCAGGAGAGGGGGAGATTCCGAGCAGGTGGAGGCATTCTTTTGTAACACCAATTCCAAAAAAACCTCCTCAAACACCGCCTTCCAACTTTGTGCCAGTTAGTATCACTTCTATGTTTGCACGGGTTTTCAAAAAAAAAAATTAAATAAGCGAATTGTTGCTCATCTCGAGGCCAACTCCGTTATTACCTCCGACCAATGTGGCTTTCAAAAAGGTAAATCGACCGTTACTGCGATGCTCCTGAATTTAAATAACAGTAAAAATCTGGATGACAGTAAAAATGTTGACTTCATCTATTTTGACTTGTTCAAAGGTTTTGATAGGGTTCGGCACTCCAAACTGGTTCAAAAACTTGTCATGGTTAAGGTTCATCCTCGGATAATCCCTTGGATCGCTGCTTTCCTTGAAGGTCGAACGTCCTCAGCCTGTATCAATGAATCATTCTCCGATCCTAGACCTGTAGCCTGTGGCGTTCCCCAAGGCGTAGTGCGATCTCCGGTTTTGTACAACATTTACATTCATGAACTTCTTCGACCTTTTCCTGTTTACCAGATCTATTCTGTTTAGTTAACTAATCTTTCTTGCCCTTACACCACCTTTCCTCATCCTGTTACTGCGCTTTTATTTGCTTTTCCGCCTACCTTTCGCTTTGTTCTTACTAACGTCTACTTTCCTTAGTGTTTCTGTTTTTCCGTTCTTTGTAGGACCAGAGTTCTGTGCTAGATGGGGCCAGTATGATCTTAATTCCTAAATTTCCTCGAGGAGTATCCGGTGTATGCTTTAATAGTGCATGCTAGTCTAATTTTCCAATACTCTGTTATCCTAATTTGCTGGTTCCACGAGGGTGGTTGGCATACCAGTGTCCCGAAGCTCCAGCACAGACCTATATAAGGGATAAAGAACGGCTTAACTTAAACCCTTTTGGGATGCGTCACGCATTCTACTTCTACGGGATGTCGTGGAGGCGACTTGAATGCGTATTTAGCCATACAATGACTTGAGGTGGCCAGCCGATGAACAAGTCAGCGGTCTATCCTTCCCAGACAAGTCAGATACCAATTCACCGACCTCGGAGGGATGGAAGGCTTGGTTGGCCTGGGCGGGAAGTCCGAACCAGGAACCTGGTATCGGTCGCAAGAGACAGCCGGCGCCTCCTCCGACTACGCTACACGCGCCCACAGACCTATATACCTAAAGGTATTAGGGTACCATGGCCAACTGGTATAATTCTTCTTAGTGGCCTGCCCTATTAGCAACCACAAGGACGACAAACTTCTGCCGTTTTCGCTTTCGTCATTTTTGAGGGCTCATTCCATCGCGCTGAATCTAGTCTCGCCTGTTTTCATAGCTTCATAGTTTTTCGTTTTTTTACGATCTACCATCTTCTGCTCCCCTATATTTCCACGCTTTTTGGCACTTTATGGCGCACTTATTGTAGTGTATTAAATAAATAAATAAATAAATAAATTAGTAAACTCCCCCATTTGCTTGGTAGGAATGGGGTTGAATTCAGCGCATTCGCAGACGACAACAAAATTTTCCCGTGATAGACTCCGTCAGTGGATCGGAAAGCCTGCAAAATTCAACTGATGCGCTACTTTGATGGACATTGGAATGGAATTTACCATTACTTACTTACTTTGATACTTTGATGGTCCTTTTGTCGGCTGGAGGTCTTCTCAGCGGCGGCCACAACTCTTCCAGACCGCTCGATCTCTGGCTACTTGCATCCAGTGAGGCAGACTCCGCTCTCTGAAAGATCTTGAGAATGAGTCTGCCCATCGCGTTGGCGATCGCCCCAATGGTCTCTTATGGTCTCTCGGGAGCCATTCTGTGACATGGAGACTCCATCTATCGTCCTTTCGTCGAAGCAGGTGTCCGGCCCAGCGATATTTGGACTTCTTCATGTACTGCAGCGGGTCTGCTAATTGCGACTTCTCCCGTAGCTCCGAGCTTCGTAGGCCTTCTTGCCATTGCTGACGAAGGCTTGTCCTCAGAAGACATCTCTCCAGTGCACGATGCGTAGTTTGCATCGCTCTGGCGATTGTCTTGTTGACGGGCCAGGTTTCCGTCGCGTAACACATCGCAGGCAGTACAGAGGCGTTGAATATCGAGGCCCTGAGGCCGGGATCCTTGACCTGATCGGCTTTGCGAATCGAACTGAAGGCCCATGCTGCGCGTCTCCTGCGGTCGATTTCAGGAGCGAGGTCGTTATCCATGTTCAGCTCTCTTCCCAGATAGACGTAGGAGTCGACCTGTTGTAGAGCGATTCCATTTAACCTTACGAGTCTCGTGTCACACCACTGGTTGACCATAAATTGCGTTTTGGACATATTCATGTCCAATCCAATTTACCACTTTCTATAGAAAGACGAATGTACTTCATCTAGGGGCTAACAGTCCTAACTATTCGTATTATGTGGACGGGTCCTTAATTGCTGGTGTCAATGAGGTCACCGATCTAGGTTTTTTTGGTTACGAAGAGTCTCAGTTTTGACAAGCACTGCGAGTTGATTGCTAACAAAGCTACAGGGATGGTGTTCAAATTGTTCAGGGCCTCGTCAACGTCAAACTCTGCTGTCCTCGATCCAATCTGACGATGAGTTATGTGCTAAACTAAGATTAGTGGAAATAATTGAAGTTTTCTTCGACGTAGAAGGGTTTTTATGTTAAGAGCGGAGCTGGCAATTTATGCTCTCATTCCTCCCTATGGGACGGTTCATTGGTCACTTATCATTCTTTCGTCGTAACTATACGTGACTGGCTCTGCCCGCTTATCGCCAGGGCCTGCTGGGGTTACGACGGCTGGTCGCTGAAAGCCGGTTGACGACCTTATCTGCTCCGTGGAAGAAGAAGAAGCGAAGCATCCGCTTCCAGACACTCTGTCGGGTGCTTCTTCTGCCACCGTATGCGACGGCAATGGCGGCTAATATAGAGGTGCCCAAAGTCCAAAATGTGCCTCGTTCCAGTTAGCGTCACAAGAAAGTCATTTATCGCTGGTTCGCACGTAGTGTGGGTTTTTCTGGAGACGCATCTCCCTCTAGCGAACGCCGATTTCAAACCATCAGGCCACTGCTTCGAACCCGCCGTCGTTATCGGTGCCGCTGACGACGAAGCGCCTCGCCTTCGCACTCCAATTCTCATTAAACGATGTTTTTCTGGGCTAGAAAAACGGCCATACGGTCGTTTTATCAGAGGCATTCCCCTGTTAAGCACTTTACCAACCCCCTCGCCTATGGAGTAACGTCTCGACGGCATTTCATAGATCTGGCAACTCACGGCGTCCACAGAGCACACACATGGCCTTCTGCAACAGCTGCTGTTGGGTAAGTCTAAGGTACCTCCGTTTTGTTGTAGAGCCGCCTATTTAATATTAATTTTCGCTGGTTTTTTCCAAGGCTTCTTAGACGAAGATTACTGACGGCGTCCATCAAGTAATGGAAAGGTATGCACCGCGCTTTCCACTCATTCACTTTGCGCCATATAAGAGTTCAATTATTACTTTCACTCAATTCATCCAGTCACAGTCTCTTTTTAGTTACGCACTTGATTAATGTATTCTATAGTTCATCGAGCGGCCCATGTAGCGCAGTGGGGGACGGTGCCGGCTGTCGCGTGTACTCGATACTATGTAGATTCCTGGTTTGGATCTCCCGCAAAGCCCAACCAAGCCTGCCATCCCTCCGGGGTCGGTGAATTGGCACCAGACTTTCCTGGGAAGGAAAAGCGCTGACTTGTTTATCGGCTGGTTACCGAAAGTTATTTTACGGCCAAATACGCATTTAGATCTCTTCCACGGCATCCCGAATGCGTGGCGTATCAAAAAAGGGATTGAATAACGCCGCCCTTTAACCTTTATGGGAATCCCATAGCTCTAGTCTTCAGTTTCCTTGACAAGTTGCTTTGAACTTTTTCCACTTTTTCAATACTACTCGTCGATGAGGAGAGAAAACGGAGGTGCCATACTCTAGGATAGACCGTGCGTGAGCTTTGTAGGAATAGAGAAGAACCTCTGTGTCCCGTGTTGACTGTGCTTTGAATGTTTTGGCTCATTGCCGTTGAATAAAATGAGGGCGAAATGCTTCTACTGAGTGCTAACTCGAACGTCTGCCAACTTCTGTTGTCCTTTTTCTTCTCTGTTCGCAAGAAAATAAATCGCATGTGCATAAACTTGAAGGCAAATTTCGGGCACTACTACAGTTCTCGTCCACTTTAAATTTGCGCGTGCAACGTCCACCTCACGTCAAAGTCTGCCACGACTTACGACATAGTGTGTTTGTTTTCATCTTCATTTGTAAAATTTAGGTGGTAGTACATAAATAGAAACAGTGAGATATTAGCCAGTACTGTACATACCAGCAACTGAAATACTTAGTTACCTTCTTTACAGATGTGCCTCGGGTAACAGCTTTAAACATGTTTTGTATGTAGAGGGCGGCGAAACAAAATATGTTTAATGTTGTTGTTAGTTGTTACTGTTTTGCTGGTTGTTGTTTTTTGGTTAAGACTGTTGTGGCAATGAGTTTAATGGTGTTGAAGAATTATGAGATTTTGAATATTTTTGCCTAAAGATTTGGACCTGATTCTATTGTCTATAATTTAGACTGTGATTTTTTCCAGGTAAAGTTGTCCAGATGGTACCTGCACAAATATTTGGGGCTTTTCAATTTGAACCAGCATATGTAGAGCAATATTGAAGTCGTGCAAGAAAACGTTACGTGGAGCATTCGGCTGCCGCTTGCATCCGATTCTACGGATCTTTGAACGGATCTCCCGTCCCTCCGGGGACGCAGTTGCAGAGTGGGTGTCAGGCTTCTATCTAAGGGATAAAACACTGACTTGTCCATCTTTGTAAACGCCACTTCCGGCCATACATAGTGGAGGCCAAATAGGTATGTATTTAAATTTTCCCCATGACATCTCGCAAAAGTATTCAGAATACGAGAAGCATCCCAGAAGGGGTAGAATAACGTTTTCTCTATCCTTTATCCGTTATTAAGCGTTTTAGACCCACTCCTGTTTTTTTTAAACAAAAACTACTAAAGTACTAGCCATTTTAAGTTTGTTAAAAATTTTCGTGTTATGGGCAGATGAACGTATACTGTTAAAATAAGACGTAATTTTTGGACCGACCGGGACGTTTGACTACAAACTGGAAAACTTTCTTAAACAGAGAACCCCTTTGTGAGAACAACTACAAATTAGTTTTTAAGCAAAATGAACGATACCTTTAACATATAGTAGCTTTCCGTTGAATCATGGAGTCGCTCTTAGGAAAAGACGTGTTTTTCACTTTATTCAAACCATAGAAACAATGCGCTTTTGCTATCGTTGATGGGTTAAATCCACAGACTTTTTGCCGTAATGTTTCGTGCTAAACTGATCTGTACCAATTTTTTGCTCAACAAATTTTTACGTTCTGATTTTGATCTTTTTCAGAAAGCCAACTCTTGATGT
>OX377201.1:20804707-20942058 GCA_947396885.1 Heligmosomoides polygyrus polygyrus
CACTAGATGATTTTGAACGAGAAAACTTGGCCATTTTCGAAAAAATCGATTTTCTATGACGTCATCGTCCGCGCAGGCTCGGCCCACGTCCTCGATGGGAAATTGTCAAAAAATCCTTTTTTCCAGAATTGGTCGAGAGTGACACCATTCGATAGAGCTCTTCGAGCTGAAGAAAATGGTACCATTTCGAGAGTTGAAAGCTTAAATCTGGGTGAGTAAGAGCGCCAGAAACTCTAACCGCTATCGCACGCCGCTCTAAAGTGGCAGATGAGGCCAGGGCAGTTCAGGCAGCTGAGGAGTTTTGAGCATGTCATCGTAAAGTACCTTAAGCGTTCTGCTCGCGTATGCATTTGTAGGCCGGTATCTCTCCGCGTCTGCCCGCAGGAGTCGACTGAAATTGGAAGAAATCGTGTCACACAGGCTAACCTGCATTTTCGCAGCGCCGTAACTTAGCCCAATCATAAGCTACAGGGCTCTGTTTCGGCGCACTATTAGAACATTTCACTGCCTACAAAAGATACAAGCTGCAACCGGAAAGGTTCACACATGACAGAGTCATCGCGCTCAGAACACGGCCGCGCGTGCAATGCAATACAACAACGGTCCATGTTCTCCTCGCTCTTACTCGCCCAGATTACCGTTTTTTCTACTCCCAATAACACCATTCAATTCAGCATAAAAAGCTGGCCCGAATGGTATCTAGCATTGCCCAATTGTAAGACATCGATTTTCTATGACGTCGTCGTCCGCGCAGGCTCGTCCTAGGCGCCCGCGTCCTCGATGGGAAATCGTCGAAAAATCAATTTATCTGTAATTGGTCAAGAGTGACACCATTCGATAGAACTTTTCGTGCTGAAGCTAACGGTGTTATTGCGAGGGTCAAAAGCTCAAATCTGGGTGAGTAAGAGAGCAAGAAACTCTAACCGCTATCGCACGCCGCTCTAAAGTGGCAGATGAGGCCAGGGCAGTTCAGGCAGCTGAGGAGTTTTGAGCATGTCATCGTAAAGTACCTTAAGCGTTCTGCTCGCGTATGCATTTGTAGGCCGGTATCTCTCCGCGTCTGCCCGCAGGAGTCGACTGAAATTGGAAGAAATCGTGTCACACAGGCTAACCTGCATTTTCGCAGCGCCGTAACTTAGCCCAATCATAAGCTACAGGGCTCTGTTCCGGCGCACTATTAGAACATTTCACTGCCTACAAAAGATACAAGCTGCAACCGGAAAGGTTCACACATGACAGAGTCATCGCGCTCAGAACACGGCCGCGCGTGCAATGCAATACAACAACGGTCCATGTTCTCCTCGCTCTTACTCGCCCAGATTACCGTTTTTTCTACTCCCAATAACACCATTCAATTCAGCATAAAAAGCTGGCCCGAATGGTATCTAGCATTGCCCAATTGTAAGACATCGATTTTCTATGACGTCATCGTCCGCGCAGGCTCGGCCTAGGCGCCCGCGTCCTCGATGGGAAATCGTCGAAAAATCAATTTATCTGTAATTGGTCAAGAGTGACACCATTCGATAGAACTTTTCGTGCTGAAGCTAACGGTGTTATTGCGAGGGTCAAAAGCTCAAATCTGGGTGAGTAAGAGAGCAAGAAACTCTAACCGCTATCTTGCACCGCCCTAAACTGGTAGATGAGGCCAGGGCAGTTCAGGCAGCTGAGGAATTGTGAGCATGTCATCGTAAAGTGCCTTCAATGTTCTGCTAGCATACGCGTTTGCATGCCGTTAGCACGCCGTGTCTTCCTGCAGGGGTCGACTGAAGTCGGAAAAAATCGTGTCACACACGGCTAACCTGCATTTTCGCGCCGCTATAATGTCGCTTGTTTATAAGCTATAACGCTGCACTTTCACAGACTATTAAAGCTTTGCACTGCCTACAAAATCCACGAGCCGCAGCCGGAGCGATTCGATCTCGATCGAGTTATTGTGCTCCGAACATACTCGCGCGTGCAATTTGCGAGTGGTTGCGCCTACTCGATTGATAGGTTCGATTCTATATGCATTGTTTACGGCGCACTCCAAAGGCGAGCTGGACAGGCTAAGAGCATTTCCTAAGTAGAACGACAGGGAATTTCGATAAAACTCCCGAAACGGTCACTCTACAGGCTCTTGCGCCCACTCCTCCTCACTCTGTGAGTGGTCGCGCCCACTCGATTGATAGGTTCGATTCTGTATGCATTGTTTACGGCGCACTCCAAAGGCAAGCTGGACAGTACTAAGGCAATTTCTAAGTAGGGCGGCTGGGAATTTCCGATAAAACTCCCGAAACGGTCACTCTACAGGCTCTTGCGCCCACTCCTCCTCACTATGCGAGTGGTCGCGCCCAATCGATTGATAGGTTCGATTCTATATGCATTGTTTACGGCGCACTCCAAAGGCAAGCTGGACAGTCTTAAGGCAATTTCTGAGTAGGGCGGCTGGGAATTTCAATAAAATTCCCCAAACTGTCACTCTACAGGCTCTTGCGCCCGCTCGATTGATTATGTCCGGCCTATATGCTTTGTGCGTCTCTATTGATTTATATGTCAGAAGATAGAGCTTGGCCTGCTGAGCTCAAATATATGTTTCTTTTCACAAGTGCTTGATTTTAAAGAAAGTTATTTAAAAAAGCCGCTTTGGAGCGTTCCAAAGCGGCTTTTTCGGGAATTGACCAAAAGACATGCGCGGTACTGTATTTGTTGAGATAGCGAAAAGTTTGCGATGAATATACCGAACACTCAGTTTTCTTGCAAGTTTGGTGTTTTTTAACTAAAATGTAAAATACAATGTACTTATAACAATCGAATTGGGTTCGAACAAAAATGTAACACATACTACTCATGGTCAGTTTTTCGATTGCTGGAGTTCAGCTTACCTTTCATAATCGTTATATCTCACGTATTTTTAATATACTTATTGTTACAGTATATTTTTTTAAAATACTTATTGTTACATCTTTGTTCGAGCCCAAGGCGATTGTTATGAGCACACTGTATTTTACACTTTAATTAAAACCAAACTTGCAAGAAAACTGAGTGTTCGGTATATTCATCGCGAACTTTTCGCTATCTCAACAAATATCTCAATCACCCACCCGTTTTTACGTGCTCTGCGATTCTTTTCAGAGAGAATAATATAATATATAATATAATATATAATATACCTATACTTATTGCTGAAGATATCTAACAAATAAACATAAACATATTCGCACTATTTATAGCTGGGCGAGTTGTGCTTCTCAAAAACATCCTCTATACATCAAAATGCTACCACCAATCTTCATAACCTGCAAAAACCACTATCAGAGCATCATCTTCGGCATATAGAAGGGTGCGGGAGCTCAACTCTCTGCTTGCGGAAAACACAAATCTCCTGTCCTTGTCCATGCATGCTTTCAAGAAATTGCTGTTGACTAAATTCTGTTCATAGCTGTTCACAACGAGTTACAAATGTCTCCTATCTATGTTTCGTTGATGTTATGTGACTTTATTAGAGTTTGTTTGTTCCTTTTTCACATTTGTTATACGCGTGTTATGCTTACGCTTTGAATAAATAAATGAATAAATAAATAAATACGCATCTCCGTTTTACGATTTTAGTCGTTTTATTGTTTTGATAGCGAAGCCGCTGAACGGCGCTGCACTTGTTTAAGATCGGCTGATTAGTGGAAGTTCTTGTTCGACGTATCACTTCTTCCACTTCCCCTTTTACGTCTTCAATGCACAGGTTTTCAGTGATTCAAAACACAAAGAGGAACATCATAAAGCGCACTCGGATGCTGCGCTGCAAGTGAATTGCTTCCTTTATGTTCTTCATTCCTCGCTTTGCGGAGGGACAGCACCTGCGTTGTACGACGAATGGAGATTGTTGGTGGAGCTGAGGATAGAATACAATCTGGTCTTCTTGAAAAAAATGGAAACAGAAGCAGTGAGTGATTTGGGCAGTAGCTGAACTTCTATGAAGGTTGCAGACTTTCGAGCCTCTTACCCGAAAAGAGGTAAATGTTCGAAATTGTTGCCGAATTGCTGGTGAATAAGGGTGCTGGGGAAGGCGCCCCTATATAGTGACCACGAATCAGAATTCCATGCAGGTCAGGCTTTCGAGCCTCTTGGGTCGACGAATTGGTACCAGACTTGTCTGGAATGTATGAAGCGCTGACTTGTCCACAAGTTCACTGCAGCGCAAACCAAATACTTCCGTGACAACCTGTGTAAGTAAAATGCTGCGTGGTACATTAACAAAACGATTTACAAAAGCCCTCCTTTATAGTTTATTCTATTATCAAGGTCAAAAAATGGATATCGTTTCTTTCACTTTGAGTTTATTTTTTTATACCGAGGTTTTCTTTTCTTTCGCAGTTTTATCCTAGGTATTGAGACCTTAGCCAATAGAAGGAATAAGTTCGACCTCATCATGTTATCCAAAATTTGGCACATGTTGCGATGATGGGCACCATGGGGAGGCGTGAGCGCGCCAGCCATTAAGATCGCATCATACTGGCATGCCATTCTTGTACGACCAGAACGTTATCTGATTGGCTGGAGTGTATTCGCTCGGTACTCAGCCTGGTTATGACTGGCTGGCGCGATTCCGTCTCCCAATGCTGCCCAAATTCGAGACATGGACCCAAAAATTTGTCTTGTCAATCTATTATAAAGTGTGATGTGATGCATCAACTAAGAACGTCTCTTTTAGTTGTATAACAATGAGACAAAAAAGGTGTTACTCAATCCTTTTTGAATGCGCCACGCATTCTACTTCTACGGGATGTCATGGAGGCGACATGAATGCGTGTTTGACATATAATGAATGACTTGCGATGGCCAGTCATGAACAGGCGAGAGCTTTACCCTACGCAGACGAGTCAGGTACCAATTCACCAACTCCAGAGGAATGGAAGTCTTGATTAGCCTGTGTAGAAAATCCGCCCTTAGAACCTGGTGTCGGGTGCTTGCGACAGCTTTCACCTCCGTCGACTGCGCTACACGCGCCCATCTGGAGTAGTAGAATAATAGAATGCATATCAGAAAATCAAAGCGAACCATCAAGAAGAGGTTTTCTGCTAAAGGGCTGGGATCGAGCTTCAGAAGCTGACAAGAGCATACAATACATGTGCTTCTGGATTCGAAGAATGTGAAATTCAAAGCTCTCATAAGTAGGTTTCTGACATCTATATTTTAGGTTGCCCGAAAAATCTTGAAACAAAAATTTGAAAACTTCAGAGTTTTCTGGTGAAAAATCAAAAATCCTGGGTAAGTGAGGATTGTGTAGGAGGCTCCAGAAGCTTTCGCTGTATGAGTGTATAAGAGCCCGCGCGCATGGTTTCGTTGACATGTCGACCATGATTAGCCAACAACAGCCTCTAGTGGTTATCTTCCACGAATGGTACCGAGCCTCCAACGCAAGCACTACGGTCTCTAGTATCACTTCTGCATTTGGCGGAGGTACTGTAACCCGCATCACAGTGGGTCGTTGGTTTCTTCCCTCTGATTTAGGAGATGTGAGCTTTGAAAGCCATTATGGCATCAAAATGGCAGTCGACAACTTCTTCAAGTCGCACTCCGCTGATTTCTGGACGAAAGGCACCAGCGATTTGCCGGGCAGATGGGAGAAGGTGATGTCGTTTTGTATTGAGTGTATTGTTAATGCCTAGTTGCATCTGGAAAACCATGGCTGAATAAACAAAGATTTTTTGTTTCAAGACTTTTCGGCCAGCTCAATAAATTCCCGTATGTTATTTTTGCCAAGTACTACACGTACATTTTTTAATTGAGTTATGGTTATTGTTGTTGTTCATATGCACAGAGGCTTGTCCGTGTAGTAACTACTATAATAATAAGGTGTTCTTTAGCGCGTCAAGCGCAGTCGAAGGAGGTCTCGGCTGTCGCCTGCACCCGATCCCAGGTTCTTGGTTCGGATTCCCGCCCAGACAACCACGCCTTCCATCCCTCCGGATCGATCAGACTGGTCTGGGAAGGAAAAACCATTAAACTGTTCATCGGCTGGACATCGCAAGTCACCGTAGGGCCAAATACGCATCCAGATCGCCTGCAGGACATCCCGTTGAAGTAAACGGCGTGGCGCATCGGAAGGGATTGAATAACGCCGTCATTCATCCTTTATCCCTATTAAATTTTTCTTTCTGCTTTTTAAAACATACTTCGTTTTACGTCATCTACAGACACATCACTTCCACGCTGTCATATTTTTGACTATGAGAGCTTCAGAAAAGAAATCTTGCCGAGTTCAACGGGATGTCTAGAATATCAACCTACAATCGTTTAAGAATTCGCCTTCGCTAACAGTTTAAATTTTCATGACAAATGAGAGATACTTTTAGTTTCTTTCGTTGGTATATGAATTGCAAACATCACAACTTTTAAATTTATTAGAACTGGTGACATTGATTAGAGCTGTGGTCAATGAAATTTGAAAGTCGAAAATGGCGTAAAGCTTCAGTCTAATCCAACATTTGCTGCAGCTTTGTGCAAGTACACTTTTCTTTGCTGCCCGTTAGAAAGCAACGCGTTTTATTACATGGGGATTCCCGTAGAATGATCAAACGGTCTATGAAAGAGAATTTCTTCATGATCGAGTATGCATTGGCATTTCTTGCCTTGCTGAAGAAGTTTCACGTCGTTGGTCGGCAAAGGATCGTCTGGCAATCATGAGTGGATGCTGAAGAAGTACGTTGAACCGCTCTTTGCTTACCCACATTTGCAATGTCTTCATTCCGTCAACCATTTTTGAGGGGCTTCGTTCGGCAGCACACTTTAATCAGTCTTTGAAGCTGTCAGGAATAGCCAGGAATTTGGGGTGAATTGGAAACATACAAATCACAATTGAAATGCAATTATCACTCTGATGGTCCGCGGCTAGGTAGTGAAACTATTCTGGTGCTCTTGCACTTCTGTTAAACACAAAACTTTCCAATACTAACCACCGCGAACTTATAGGGCAACGAAGCACTACTGCAATAATGCTCCCTTAAATAGTGCTCCCTTAAATAGGAGGTAGGACCTGTTTGCTTGGAGTTATATGTCGTTCAAAAGAGAATGTCTTTCTCTATGTGTCAAAGATTCTGTGCCACATTTAATGGCTCGGGCTGATTTCCGTCAAATATCAACAAAATTTCAAAAAGAGAAAAATCATCTTCACCAACAACTCCTTCTCCTTGTTCATTTGTTGATATTCGACAGAATTCAGCATGAGCCAACAAACACAACACATATTCTTATTGAGCAAGACATTCTCTTCCGAACGGCATATAACACCAAGGAAAAAATTCTAAACACAGAATCGGAGTTTCGGTTCGGAAAAGTCGGAATTCCCAATTTGATGGCCTAAAAATCAATAAAGGACAAGTGAGAAAATAAGACTAACACATATTCTTGTAGTACAGAACATTGTCTTCCAAGTGGTATAAAAAACTGCGCAAAAAATTCCAAACCTAAGCAGAGAGAACAACTACGCGGATGGCCACGTTTTCACTTTTCATTTACCCACCTAAAAATTTACAAAATTCAGGATGAAAAAAGAAATGCAATACTCTGATAGAGCAGATCATTCTCTTTCGAAAGCTTAGCGCTATGCAAGAGACGGCCGGCGAAATCCACAATGAATCGTTGAAAAAAAACGGCGGGATTTATGGGACAACCTAATAGTTTACTTTCTACTGCTACTGTTGTCTCTAGTCTGTAATGGATAGATGCATAAAGAACGGCATTACTCGATCCCTCTTGGGATGCGCCACGCATTCTACGTCTACGGGATGTCGTGGAGGCGATCTGAACGCGTGTTTGGCTTGTGCAATGTTGCGATGCCCATCCTATGAACAAGTCGGCGCTTTATCTCTCCCAGACAAGTCTGGTACCAATTCTCCGACCCTGGAGGGATGGAAGGCTTGGTTGGCCTGGGCGCTAAATCCGAAGCGGGAACCTGGTATCTGGTGCACGTGACAGCCGGCGCCTCCTCCGACTGCGCTACACATGCCCTTTTGTAGTCTTTACCTAACAATGTATGCTTTATTTGTTCTGTTCTGGTTTTTAAGGTTATTGTTCTGTTTCTTTTTGCGTAGATCTCCATAGATATAGATAAGTAAATAAATAAATAATGCCAGTGAAGAATGCATGGCGTATTTCCAACTAGTCAGCCAAAGTCAACTTTCCCATTTGTTGCTTTCTTTATTATATATGTAAATATATACATATATGGTGGAATCTATATAAACTCTGTATAAATTAAATTATAAAGCGTAGATTATACAATCAAACATAGAATATAAAGTTTTTAAAACATTTTCGTTTAAAATTAATAAATTTTGCCGAATTAAACTTTAAAAATTTTCACGTTCAGAAAAGTTGCAAGACCTTCCTATTCATCGATGAGCCACCGTGAGGTGTTATAGCAAAAGAGTTTCGTCTGGAGATAGGTGACGAAGCAAACCACTTTGAAGAAAAAATTGTAATTTTATTCACTTTGCTTTGTTCTAATCTAAACGTCCTCGTCGTTTGTTAAAAAAGCCAGTGGATCACTGCAGCATTTCTCTTCTGAAAAGAGCGCATTTCGATGCAGAGTATGACCGCTTTAAAAATGATTGAACCTAGCAGCGATCTCTTCAAGCTTTCTCCGTAATGCATTCAAGGAGCCATGCATCCTCCTCGAGGAAACGCGCTCTCGCAGGCGGAGCACACCTGCACGACCCGTCTTTGCAGCATTATGTTCTTGTTGTTTGCAGCGTCTTAGCAAACCCGCTCGAAGTGGCAATGAAGTGTGGGAAACAGCGGTGAGCGAAACGGAGAGAGTACGTGGTAGCGGAAGGACAGGTCACATCATAAACTTGTCAAGGACGTCATAGATGGCCGTTCGCAGACAAGAGGTGCAACCGGATGAGAGAAGCAACTCGCAGGGATCCGCGCCATATGCAACAATAAGGCAGACGCATATTCAGTGCTTTTGTTTCTGCCTCAAAGTTTTGCAAGGTGACCTCAGCCTTATAAACATATACATGAAACTATCGAGAATTGGATCCTCTGCCCTATGCTAGCTCATCGGAGTAGTATTCCCGTATCCATAAACGAACAGGACACTTTCCCGCTGACGTTTTCTTGCAGCAGTTTTTTGAACGCTAATCTTAACTAATTAGGATTATTCGCAAGGCCTTAAGCAAAAGCTGATTCAGGTAAAGGCTATAGCTGGAGTAGACACCGATATCGTTTTCCATTCAGGAGAGAAGCTCTGTGGCATGAATGGACTGCACATTCTCACGGACCTCTGGCATTATTGATGATGATTGAACAGGCAACTGTACACTCAAAACTTGCGATCAAATCACATTCATGAGGAATTATCTTTTCAAGCCAGCTTGCGCAGAAAATATTATAAGCTTTTTTTCCTTTCAAATCTTATTTCACATTTTCGCCTACCTTGATTGTGGTCGTTATTATTGGGTTTTGAGAAAAGATGAACCGCTGCGATTTTTGGGTGATTACGCTCTACGAGTTCAAGCTCCGACAATATAGGGCTAAAGCAACTCGTAATATTTTGGATAGATATCCCCTATAACCCATGTTTGACCGAAAATTTTCTTTCGACCTCTCCTCGACCCCCTGGAGTCGTGAAAGTAGTTGGTTGGAAAAAAAGACTTTTGTTTTTTTTCAAAGATTTATTACTTCACAACTACAAAGTCAAATCAATTGAGATAATCTTTGTTCCACTACACTTTTCCAAAAATTGGGTAATTTTCTAATTCCTCTCGCAGTTCTGGAGCAAAGCATTGCTGAATCCAATTTTTGAGGTCTTCATCCGTTTCAAAATATTCCTCTCCAATTTCTTGCTCGAAAGGAAAGGATGGTAGTCAGTAGGGACATGGTCAGGGCTATACGGTGGATGAGAGATTACCTCCCAGCCCAGTTTTTTTTTTCTTGGAGAGCTGCGGCGACTCTGTGGAGTTGGCCACTGTATGTGACAGCAGTAAGTGTTTCTCCACTTCTTAGAGATTCCCAGTAAATCACTCCTCAGAGATCCCACCAAACACTCAAAAGAATTTCCCTTTCGTAAACATTGGTCTTGAGATCAGGCTCAGCGTTCTCTCCTTTTTGTGCCCATCGTGTTTTTCTTCGGAAGTTGGCAAACATAACCCAGGACTAATCGCCTGTCGTAATCCGCGGTAGGAACGATTTTCTCTCGTATCTGGACAGAAGAGAAGCAGCGATGGAGAGCCGTTGACCTTTCTAAGTGTCTGACAGGGCATGTGGAATCCAAGCTCCAAATTTCCATGCAAAGCCAAGACCCTTCAGATGGATTCCCACTATCCTATGAGGCACTTCGAGGTTCTATGCCAGTTGACGTCTCGTCTACCTACTATCGGTATGAGGAAGATGGAGTCGTTGGGTGTCGTCCGATTCAGTTGGCCTTCCCGACTGGTCTGCTTTGTCCTCGAATGGATAATCTCCCTTGAAAAACTTTTCGAACCACTCATAACAGGCGCGATGAGTAGTAGATCCCAAGCCATATATATGGTCAATTTGGTCGGCTGCCTGACGTGCTGAAGATCCTGTAATGAATTCATGAAGATTGCCGTGCCGAAAGTGGCCATGAGGTAGATCTGGCATTGAGTCTGGAAGATTGGACAGATGACGAAGTACAAGAAGGCCCTGTGTCCGCATGCGAACGGTAGACAAGTTTGGTGGAATTACGAAATCAGCAATCAATATTGGTTAGTGCGTTTTCAAGGAGAACGGTGAAAAACTTTTCGAAGTGAGAAGAGGCTTTTTCCCCGCCTAATACAATAGTGGCGTTGTTTTCTAACAAACTCTCCTTAACTATCGTCTTATCTTCCGAGCGCGGTTGAAACCGCGCACTATAGAGCCGTTTTCGTTACTTACGCCATTGGTCCACACTTAGTGTCCTTGAATGTTTGACGTCGATCGTTCCTATTAGGGGGCCAAAAGTAATGAGGCAAATTGAAAAAAAATATCTCTTTATAGTTCAATTACAAATCAACGATGCTGAGGATTGTGTATGCCATTAAGGTCAATGACCCTGCTGCCATCGATTAGCCAACTTCCTGATCCCATCCTTCCGAAACTGCTTAGGCCTGGTGCTGATCCACTACTCGTTGTGGTTGTCGAGGTTTGCTTGGGTTCTTGTGTCCCTTCCGACCAGGAAGTCCCGTAGGCCCAAGAAGTGGTGGTAGTCGCATGGAGAGATGTCCGGCTAATACTGTCGGTGAGGCATGCGAAAGTAGTCCAGCTGAGCAAGCTTATCCGTGGTCACTTGTTCACCTTCTTGACGCGCTGCGACTGAATAAGTTCGAGTCGCAGGTCTATCTCTTCTATTTCGTTTATCGTGGCCTTGGAGTCCATCGCCGTGCTTTTGATAAACGGATTCCAGTATACCGCTCCATATGCGCAGACCCAAAAGCTCAGAAGGTGCTTCTCGCCGAACGAAGGTCGGTAACGGGTCAAAAGGCCTCACCCAGACTCGCTGCTTGGCAGGGTTAAGGTAGAAGACGAACTTCTCATCCTGCGTGAAGATTGAGTCCAGGCTGCTCGGGGTTGGGAATCGGGAGAGATTTGCGCGAAACAGGTCAACTCGTCAGACTGAGGTTTTGACATGCTTCTGGAAAGGGCGGAAGTGGTAACTTCTCAGATGGGCTTCAGTAAGTAGCATACAAACATACAAATACGATAAGCCCAAAACCAGACTGCAGTCACGAGATATATGGACACGGCATGGAGAGTCTCATTCACTCTCACTGCTCCCCCCCCCTACTTTGCCCCCCCCCCCCCACTTAGCCCCCCTCCCCTTCCCTAATACATTTCAGCAAGAGATCTTATAACGCCGTGGGTTTTCAACCTTTTGTTTCATAAAGGTTTGGTTAGTTAGAACGCTCTACCGATTACAAACTCTTCTTCCCAATGACGTTTTAAATGATTTCAAGGTGATTAATCACATCAACCACCACAGCTGGTCACACAGGTCTCTCATCTCTTCTTTGATTCTGAACTGGAAACGCACTCTTTGTTATTGTATAATGTTTTCCGCTGGTAATGTTTGACTAGTTGTCCACTTTCTAATGACATCCGTGCATTAAAATGATATCCAGCTGTATGGATTTTAAGTCTCTTAAATTTTGTCTTGTTTTGTTAATAGAATTTTCATAACCGCTACTTCATCTTCAGAGCGAGTAGCTTCATATGCGTCGATGGAGATGGCATGTCGCCATGCTTCTCGTCGATGATGGAAGACGGAGGTCATGGCAGTCTCTGCGCTCTAAAAGCTATGGTTTCTCGACCATTCCCTTAACGTTTTCGTTAATCCATTCCCCGTCGTTGAAATTCTTGCTTAATGTTTTTTCACCTTCTTTCTCAATTTTTTGAATAAAATTTTCGAATGAAATCATTTTAAAGGCTTTACAGCGTTCGCGTTGCCTATCTCAGTGTTGCATCGCTCCTCATTGGCAAACGAAAGATTTCAAATGAGCGACCGATTCTTCCTTTTCTGTATACATAGTTTCCTCTTCTCTAGTATTAAGCCTGCTAATTTGTCAGCAAGCTTCCTTGATCAAGTTAGACTGTACCTATGAAAATGGTCCGTGTAAAGGAAAAAGTGCAATAATCTAAAAGTGAGTTGAAGAGCAAATTGATAGATTTCATTATAACATAGTCTTCTATAAATTACAGAAAGATGCATTCCCTGTCGGGGGGGGGGGGGGGCAGTCCATTTCAACTTCTAAATAAAAAAAAATGCAACATGCACCACAACATATGAATATGTATAAATATGCTTACATTATCCATTGCTGTCTTTCCAATACCAAAACCAGCTTTCTAAATTGTTTTCCTAGTCGGGGGAGGGAGTAATGAAAACACAGCAAATTGAACAGAAACCTGTAACAATTACAGTACTATAAAACCGCGGAAACACGTTAAAGCAACGTTATTACCTTAATCAGTTAGTGCATAGCGGTTTGCGATTTCTTTCCAAAGCAAATAGAGTTTTGGATCACAACCGTGCTGCAGTGCATAGTACCCCCCCCCCCACTCCTCCTCCACCGTGCATAGTCCCATATCAAAACTTTTTCAATGTTTCAGCGGAACACTCGGACATTTCCAAGGGAGGGGATCAGGTAAGTTAAGGCATTCATATGTTGTATTGCATGTTGTATGTACACATGCGTAGCTATCGTTAACAATTCATAATGGACTTCCCCCCCCCCCCCCCCCCTCCCCCTCCGATAGGCATTGCATCTACAGAAATTTCAGCAGCAGATTAGTAAGCTACACATTGTTCCTTGTGTCCGATGAGCTACGTCAACATTTAAAAGTTGTAGTACCGGATTTTTAGGCCATTCAGAGGACTCCGCACTTGGCAATTCTTACAGAGTACAAACATTAAACTAAACTCTAGCTCCCTTAATGGGTTTTTTCCTAAGGCTAAGGTTAAGGCGATACACGAAAATGGAAACTACGAATCAATTCACCTACCTGGTGTTTTGTAGCTTTTGTAATATGTTGTGTAGGAGTTCTGTGCTGAATAAGTGCTGTTTGTTAGACCATGCGTATTTTAAAGAGTTTGTTTCCACAGAAGCTTTATTTGTCTGTTCACCTCCTATAAGAATGCAGTCTCTTTACAGCAGTATCATCATGACACAACTGGTCAATCATTACGACAGTACACCCAAGCGCACTTTATACAGTTTCTCAAACAATTTCATTAAAACTGGAAGACATGGATAGGTTAACAATAAGGTTTCGTTACAAATTCCATAGGAAGTTTGAATGCGAGCGAATTGGAAAATTTTCCAGCCCTTTGATTCTAGATGCGTGTTTTTCAGCCACACAACGTCAGGTTTTTCAAAGCATTCCTTGCCGCTGCATTCTGAATGCATTTTTTCGAGCTTTAAATCTAATTGACTCATTCGTTCAATACTTCATTTTTGATGCGCTTCAGCAGTGTTAAACTTCGTCACTATTACAAAAACTTCACTTCAGCACGAACTATTTATTCCTCTGTAGTCTTCTGCTCTCCAGCCACGGGTACGCATATGACTAATGCTCCAAGTATACAATGTAATGAGCGCGTGTAGCGCAATCGCAGCATGTACCGGCTGTCGAGTGCACTCGATACCAGGTTCTTGGTCCCGTCCTGGGCAACCAGCCTTCCATCACTTCGGATCGGTGAATTGGTATCAGTGTTGTCTGGGAAGGAAAAAGCACTGATTTGTTCATCGGGTGGCCACCGCAGGTCACTGTATGATCAAATGCGCATTCAATTCGTTTCCATGATATTCAGTGGAAGTAGAACACTTGACCCATCCCAAAAAGGGATTGACCAATGCCGTGTGTTACCCTTTATCCCCATAACACCAGTTTGAAATATGTGGACATCTATCACCTGCTCTCGCAGTCCTATGGCAGAAGTTGAGTACCGTTTCCATCCGGGAGCACCTAGTCGTGTATGATTTATGTCGTAATAGTTGTAGTTGTATAAGTATTAGTTGTATATTTGTCCCGCCGGACCTGTCCAAGATTAGTCCATCTTATCGGGATGACGCTTGAACACCTCCTAACTGGCTTTATGTGGTTTTCCTGTTGAACTAGCAACACTTTTGGTTTATTCGCGTGGTGTATCACTGATAGTCTCTTTCATTCCCTTATTAGTATTGTTGTTATTGTTATTGTTGTACTACTATTGTAATACGTTAGAAGACAAACACAAACACTGACAAAAAGAGCACAAGGACGAAAGCAGTCAAACAGTGAAACAGCACTTACAAAAAATCATAATATTCAACCAATTTCAGATCTGAGCAACAAACTTTCAACTCGGCTTCTTAACATCCGCAGCTCTCCGATCACAACAAATCCCATTTCCCAGCACCGCTCTCACGTTTGGCTTTCACATATAACAGCATACGTAACATTTGTTAACATAGGCTAACACTGGTAAGATTCCTTCATACCAACTCTCACGTGCTCTAAATGCTCGTTTCCTATGCTTCTCATCCTTTCGGATTCCTTCATATCATCATCTTCTTCTTCTTCTTCAGCGTCTGTCCCACTTCGTAGCGGGGTCCGCTATTCTGGTGTCATGACGCCACCTCTCCCGATCCAGCGCTAGATCAGGGTGGACACCAGCAACCTTCAAGTCCGCATGTAACGTATCTAACCAGTGCTGCTTCGAGCGTCCTCTAGGCCGCTTGCCTATTACCTCGAAGTTAAGGCCTATCTTGCGGACGCTGTCTTCTTCTCCGCGCAGAACGTGGCCGTACCATCGTAAGCGAGCTTCGCGCATCTTGTCCGCTATCGACGCAACACCGAACTTCTGCCGAATGACATCGTTTCGGATGCGGTCCAGGCGCGTGACTCCAGCCGTATCATCATCCTTCATATCATCTTCCCCAATTTAAATGTTCGCCTCCTAGGATCCTCACATTTGCCTTTTTAGTAGTTACTGATGCGATGTATTCTTGTTCTCCAATCTCATATCACCGCGTTTCCCCTCAATAAATTCCATGTTCTGTTCTTGCTGATCTTTAGAAAGCCAACGGTCGCTGTAATCCTTGGTGTTGATCTTCTTCTGTATCCAATTTTGGGTCAATAAATATTATATGTTCTGTGTTCTACATACATATGTCTAGGTGTATGCGACTATGTACATTTTACCATACAATACATGCTTATAGATTTTCCAAGCACACAAACACGTCCAGTACATGAGGAATTAATAGCTGTCACACTGAGGACGGTGAAAGCTACTGTATGATTCTGACGTAGTTCGTCTCCTGGTTGATTTCCATTTCAATGATATACTGCAGTGATGGCGAAAAGTGGCATGATGTACTGCCGTACAACAATGAAGGACGTCTTACGTAACCGAGCACTACGTTGCAATTTCTCGACGGTGCTTATCATCACACACTGATCTCTGGCTAGGTTGAGATTACGAAACAAGTTGAAAGAATCTGACATATACCATTTTCACATTGAATTGGACATTTTTAGTGTCAAATTGGACACTCTTCTACTTTAGCCCAAGACTACACTCATTCGAGCAGCTGTACTTTAAAAAATTTCAAAAAACAAAAGTTGTACCAAACTTTTCTTGAACAAAAAATTAATTCTAACCATCTTATAGAGTCTGTAGTTTATCCCGTAGGAAGCTCGTTTCAAATTGGAAGACGTTCGCTTTGATTTCAAAAGTCTTAGCACCAGCTTAGCAGAGTATCCAATTTAATATGAAAATTGTCCAATTTAATTTGAAACGATTTAATTCGACCTGAAAATGATGCATATATTGTAGAACGAAGCGCAGAACTGAAATGCCCGCAAAACCTTCTTCAAGCTTTTAGCACTACAGATACAAAAGTGTAAGTATAAAGGACGGCTAATAGCTGTCAATAACATTCATTGAAGGTTCTTAAAGGCGTTCTCGGATCCACGGAGTTAGCGCAGCCACACACAAATTCGCTGAACTGGAACAACAATCCTTCCTCATTCGCAAGCTTGCTATTCTACCGTCGAGCCTCTCTTTCTGTGAGAAAGGAAATGCATTTTAAGACATTGTGTTGTGCCCCTAGAATAAGACGGGAGATTGCACTAAAGCTGGTGTAGTCTACCATCTTGAATGTGGGTTTTTACCGAAGATAGAGGAAGTAATCAATTTCTTGGGATGTGCCGCGCATTCTACTTCTACATGAATCCGAGGAAGCCATTTGAATGCATATTTGGCAATGACTTGCGGGGACCATCCGTTGGACAAGTCAATGTTTTATCCTTCTCAGTTAAGTCCAACACCAATTCACTGATCCTGAGACGATCGGCGAGAGATCGGAATCAGAAGTAAGCAGAATGCTTTCGCCATCCCAAAAATTGAAGTAAATAACACTGTCAGTCTGCACTCGCCCGGGATGAGCTGGTACGAGATATCAACATGATTCCTGTAAAGCAGATGGCCTTTACGGACTCGGATATTCGCTTTCTAGGGGCCGACCAACCATTTGCTATTGGGATGAGAACCTGTTCCTATGTATATACACATATACATATGTACATATACAGGCATATACATAGTATATACCTACATATATGCGTACAGACATAACCATGTACGTACGGACTGGATATACATGGATACATGGCTGCGCAAGCGATTATCCAGCAACACTCTAACAACAGGAGCCCACACGGCAGCGCGTCATGATGTACACTCGCCCCTTGCTGGGGGCGTGGTGTCAGGAAGTGCACCGCTGTTCTGCGGATCAGGAAATTTCAAAATTCTCAAAGGTTTCGTAAGGCAGCCTTTAGACTCTCGATGAAGCCTAGAGGGTTGGGGGTGGGTGAGCAGGGGGATGAGAGGAAGATCGCATGCCTCCCACGGCAAGGGGCGTGGCCTAGTTCCATCAAAGAGCGCCTATAGTGTAATGGCGTAGCATCCTGCTCAGTGACCAGGGATGTGGGTTCGAGTCCCTCCCGGTGCATAAGTTTCTGATCCCAACCAAACATTGTTACAACAGCTGTCCTTCAACCGTTCTAGACAAGCTAACGTCTAGTAGGATCATGACAAAAAGCTAATGAAAGTCAACAACATAGCAGAAATAAACATACGTATGCAAACGGGATGTGGTTTGAACTTCAAGTGATAAGTTTTTAAGGATTTTTTCTGAGGTTCCTGGAAAAATCGTTGAATTTAATCAAATGAACACTTCTTAAGGAAAATGAATGCTTTTGAAATCAAAAACTAAGAACCATAGAATTAAAATTTATTAACTTCCAAATAGAACTAGGATTTTTTTAGAAAGGGTAACATAGATTTTTGATTTGAATAATTAATTATTATTAACTACTATAAGATTTCCTTTAAAATTTTTTAAAAAATTCGTTGGGTGCCCCAAAACAAGAATACAGCATTTGAGTTATCACAATTTTTGCTCATCCAGCTATAAAACATTTTGAAATTTAAAAAAGTTTGCGCTTGTTTTGAAGAGCTGAAACCGGCAGTTTTTGAGTATGCTTTGAGAGCAGGTCGCTCCACTCGTCTAGCACGATGCGGCTCTCATTTCAATGAGAGCAAAACTTTTAATCTTTAAAAAGTCATTTCAATTTTCCACCAGAGCTGTCAGGTGGTTAAATTTTATTGAGATCAAAAATTTTGTCGTTGAGGAGATTCATTAAAAAGCAAAAATTCAAAAACATTTCACCGCATTCATTTTCATGGAACAGGTTTTCTAAATAAACGAATTGTTTTAAGCTTCTTAAAAACCATCTGGTTAAGGCGCGTGTAGCGCAGTCGGAGGAGGTATCGGCTGTCGTGTGTACCCGATACCAGGTTACTGGATCGGATTTACTGGCCGGGCCAACAAAGCCTTCCACCCCTGAATTGGTACCAGACTTGTCTGGGAAGGATAAAATGCTTACTTGTTCATCGGCTGGCTACTGCAAGTCAATAAATGGCGTATTTAAAGCGCCTCTAGGACATCTGGTAGAAGAAGAATCTACGGCGCATCCCAAAATGGATTGTGTAACGCCGTCCTTCATCTATTTATTTACCAGGGAAGGGTCTCAGGCGTAGGTCTGAACGGGAAAATGGGTAGTACTACAAGAATCTCCACCCTTCATGTGGTAGAAAAACATGTTTCCTTTCTGCTGAGCCTTCGAAAAAAGAGCTACGGACCCTCGAAGGCGGGGTACAATAGCACACCGTCACTACGAGCCCACGCACATGCGCTCGCTGTTGTGTGGGACGCAGCGAAAAGTTCTACGAAGAGCGGGTCGTGGCTCAGTTGGGTGCGATGCTGCTTCAGGGGGGTGAGGCAAGTTGTTCGACTCCCGTGCCGTGCACTACCTTTGTTTTTTTCCAAAACCACTGCCTCCTTCAACAATTTGCTTGCTACACATCTCCTACACATTTATTTCACCCTAAATTGTCAAAAGGGTCAGATTCGTGATCAACGCCCTATGACTTCGACAGCCCAGTCATCCGTACCTAGTAGTCAGCTCAAATTTCAAAAACAAATGTCAGATTCGAGATCAGCACCCCACCCCAAATAACGCCCCTGAGAGAAGTTTGGGCGAAATCAGTGATTATGACCTCGACAGCCCTAGTCATCCGTACCTGCTGTGAGGTCACTGTCTAACATTCATGAAAAACACAATACGTTGTTTAATACAAAAAGCGAGAGAAATTAGTGAAACACAGCTCAAAGTACCCCCTTATTTGAGAATTTAGAGTAAAATAAATGTGTATAGATGTGTAGGAAGCAAATTGGTGAAGGAGACAGCGGTTATGAAAAAATGCAAAAACAGTGCATAGCGTGGCCGTCGAGAATCCGATCTAGCACCTTCTAAGCAGCCCCGAAACCAGCTGCGCCACCGACTCGGTTGACGCGGAGACTTTCGCCGCGTCCCATACAACACAGCGCGCGCAGTCATGCACGTGGGCACGTGCTGGCGGTGCGCTACTGTACCCCGCCTTCGAGCGCCCGTAGCTCTTTAGGTTCAAGGACTCAGTAGAAACGAAACATAGTTTTCCACTACGTAAAGGATGGAGATTCTCGCAGTACCATCCATTTCCCCCGTTCAGAGCTACGCCTGAGACCCTTCCCTGGTTAATTAGATCTGGATGGCACTTGACTCAATTCTAAAATTGCCAGTCTGCAGTAAAAACTGCAGTTAATTTTGACCTCGGCTCCATCCCTCTCCTAACCACAAGTTGGCTCGAAACCCCTCGATTAAAAAATAGCAATCTTCCAGGGATTTATGAAGGCTAGAATTTGTCAATTTCACGCATCATGCTTTTGTGCGAGGGGGGGGGGGATCAGCAGCAGAAACGCTTTGAGGCTTTCTTATAGACGTGGTGAAACATAAAAATTTTTGAGAATTAACAGCCCCGTTGTCACCAGCAATTTGATCAGATCATCTGATAAGATTTTGATATTGTTCATAAGATGCCAGTTGCACGTCCAACCCTTCTTTATTAGAGCGTTGTAGTTGATTTTGTAGAAAAAAATTTAGCTCACTTATAGCTAGTTATTTTATTACGCAAAAGAAAGCCAGTTGCCTGAACTACCAGAAAAGTGCAAAATAGTCCTAAAGCTGTAACCTCAACGAATGTGTTGAAAACCTTGAAACACTTTAAGCTTTGGTTGTGTATTTGTGAAGCACGATTTAGTCAATGCCTTATTGACAACGTTTCGGGCTGTAAGCCCTTCTTCAGGTCTAAAACAACAGTGCTGCAGACTATACACAACATCATACAGACAGACAACTCATCACAGACCGAGAACTGTGAGGTAGGAGGATGGGGGGGGGGAAGGGGAGGGGAGGGGGCAACGAGTTTCTGTTGCGCGGTTTGGCCGTCAATGAAGGCAGTGTTCTTTCTGGTGCTTATATAAATACATTGGCGAGCCTCTATCCTACTATATATAATCGGCTAATGTCACGTGTCCGTCACGGGGAGGGGGACTGAGGCCTAAAGATGCCTACTTCAGTGCGGCGTATGCCAGCCGGGTTTTCTTTGAGCTTAACCATGGGCGATTGCTAGCGAACTATATCCTTGGCGGCTGATCGTCCAAGTTTACGAGATATTCAAAGGGCAACGAGTCAGGGTATGAATGGGGATCGAGTGCAGAGCGTAGGAATTCAGGAGGCGTGCCCTAGACGTTCAGGTGGTCTAGATTCAGAAGACCTGCTGAAGACGTCGTCGAACTAGCGTAAGGATTCAAAAGACGTGCTGATGATGTCGCCTGAAGGGACGTCTAATGAGATGCATAGGGAATCAGAAGACCTGCGCTAGACGTCGTGAGTCAAGATTCAGAAGACCTGTGTTAGACGTCGTCCAACTTGCGTAGGGATTCCGAGTAAAGGCGACCAATAGGAGAGGACCAACAAAGGGGACCATTACAGGGGGGGGGGAGCGTGAATAAAGGGGGACCAGCATTTTCCCCAACATCGTTCAGTGTGTGTCGGATTTCTTAACACGGCTTACAGAAGTCGTGACACGTGTGTCAGAGTGCAGAAGGAGTGTAGTAGTGTCATAGACGTCGTGGCGACGTAGTGACACGTAAATCGGTACTCAGTGTCACATGTGCATGCTTGACTCTCACTCCGTTTCTTTGCCACCACATACGAAAGGAATTATTACGGGAGGGGGGGGGGGGATAGAGAGAGTAACCACGGGATCCAGAGCAGTGTTGTTGCCGAAAGGTTCGACCCTCGATGAATCTCGGCATTGATCGTTGTCCAATTGTTTGGTGTGGTGTTGAACTCGAAACCGAGATAGTACACGCTTTATTGACGACTAACGTTTCGGCGATGTCGCCTTCTTCAGAGTCTGAAAAGTCCAAACATATGCTGAAGCTACCAGGCCAAACACCGCCACGAACCTTGCGAAACTTCAAGGACCCCCCCCCCCCGAACAGCAACACTTCCGGCAGAGAGATATGACAGCAGCTCAACATTTAGAACACCCGAGAGACCCCACAAAGTGAAACTGTCTAAAAGGCGAGACTGAGGTAAGGGGTGAGCTCGCGGGTTATATAGACGCATTCAACCTCGGGCTCTTGGCCTGTATCCAGAACCCCTCCTGGGTTTTGCGCGCCGCGGTATGAGCCTCCCGTGCTAGAATTTTAAAAGTGACCCCAAAGTCGGCGCCGTTATGGTCGTTTACCCTGTGGCAGCCCAAAGCAGTTGACGGTCGTGACCTGCTCTTCCCTTCCAGGTGTTCCTTAACGCGGACGTAGAAGGGGCGAGCTGTTTCACCGATGTACTCACCTCCACAGCTGTTGCACCTTATGTATTAGACAACCCCGAAACCATGCAGTCTCCTTCGTTGCCTGCAGGACAGATGGCGCAATTTGGGGTTTCGCAACTCCTGTCGTACAGGCGGTTGCGCACTAAACGACTTTTCAGGTTAGCGGGAGGTATATCTACCACTTTAACATCGTTTTCCAGTCCCGCCCTTCTGACGCACTTCCTAATAGAAGTGCTGACACTGTCTGAGACGAAAGGGATGACAAACGGGATTTTCTCGTCAAATGAGGAATTACGTGAGCGATTGCTAGTGCTACTTCGCTGATGGCCAAAGAATGTATACCCATTCTTGGCAGCGATTTGGTGAGCAAGCGCTAGCGATTCGTTGCGCTCGTTTTCCCCAGAAGCTTGCTTGCTGTGCGGAACATATTGCGCACGACAGATGTTTTGGTCTGTGTCGGATGCGCTGACCTGCTGTGGACCAAGATATTTTTGTTAGTGGGTTTACGATACCACTTTGTTATTTTTCTCCCTCCGTTCAGCTGTATTTGGACGTTCAAGAACGAAAGCCAATCATCCTTTGGAGTCTCCCGTGTAAACTTGATATGCTCACACTGCTTGTTTATTATATCGAAGCACATGTCCATCTTCTCTTGGGTAGAAAAGATGATGAGACAGTCATCGATATATCGACAGTATAAAGCAGGGAGCCTAGCTAACACGGGAGCTTCAATTTTGGACATGAATGCGATGGCCAGAAGGGGAGCTAGGCGCTGGCCCATAGCTAACCCTCTTATCTGCGAAAAATACCTGCCCGACCATCTGAAGATGTTGCAGCTGAGGCATTCTTTTAGCAGCCGCATGACTTGACCTATCGTGAGGCCAAACATGTCAATGCCAGGGTGATGTTCACTGAGAAGTTCGTAGACTGCCTCAAGTAAGATCGTGACCACCTCGAAAATGACCTCCGAGCTTTTTTCGCCTCCAAGTCGCCGGTTTCTACGCCAGAGGAATTCGAAGTCTTGTAAACGTTGGAGGAGAGTAGTCGATGTTGATGGAAATTATTTGGTTGATTAATAAATGTTGATGAAAAATTGTGTTATTTTGAAAAAATTGTCGTAATCCTGCAGATACTTTCTGGACACCCTTATAAATAAATAAATAAATAAATAAATAAATAAATGTACAATCTCGATACCGGTACCAGTCCGTTAAGTACCGAATGAACTGATAGAAATACCATCAAAAGCCCATCAGTGGAATTCAACGTTAAGGAAAAGTAGCGCAAAGCTACACTCCGTGAAAAATTTCGTTGAATTTTTGAAAATTTCCGTTACGTCATTAAGCCTGCCGAGCCTTAACGGAAAATGCTGTTAATTCGTTAAATTGTTGAGCGTTAAATGTGCACCCCTGCTCTCCACTACCGATGACCTCTTTCCATATACCAGTCCCTTTCAATCGAAATGACTGCGCTCTTTCTGTCGCCATGTAGGTTCCACTGGAAGTGTTGTCGAAGTCCACCGAAGCGTGACTCCTTCTATCAACGCGATTTCGAAGAACAACAGTTGTTGTTCCATTAATCCACTTGCACTGTCGATTCGAGAAGTGCACTGCTGGTGTTTTTATGTTCTTCAGGCGACGTTGAAACGAATGACCCGAGTAATGAGTCAGGACGATGGAGGTTCATTGAGAAACTCTTCTACTGATGTCGCAGAGTACAACACGGATAGCAATCGAAAACGTGAACGGTTTCTAAGCTATGCGGCTTTTAGGGTTCCCTTCACACAAACTACACGACGGTTCCACCTGCCTCGTATTTTTAAGCAAGTATTCGTTTCAACGCGGAGGAACCACACAATTGGCCAGTTTTTTTTTGTCGCCATGAAGGGCTGCCGTACTAGTTTTGAGATGAAGTGCGGAATTGTTCAGCAACGGCAGTAATTGTTTCAAAGCACTCAATTGGCCACTTGTCGTAAGGGCTATGATTCTGCTTTGTTTTGCAGTTCATGAGCAATAACTGCTGCTTGGCACTAACACAATGATTCACTTCCGGTTTAACGCTTTTTTCACTCCAATCATCTGCACTGGAACATTCCTGTCTGTGTCTCGCGGTCATATGACGACTCGTGGGACGTCGCAGATTTTTGCTTAGGAAATGAAGAACTCACAAAAAAACAGAGCTAAAAAAAACTTATTTTAATTAATTAATTCACCTGTATCACCTGTATCACCTGTCGTCCCGTTGATCATCGACTTGCTCGAGCGGGCGCCAGCAGCGTCTCCATTCGTCCCTGTCGCGTGCCAGAGTGGTCCAATGGATCCTCCTCGCTCGAGGGACACGAAGAGCGTCATATCGGTCGTTCAGGGCTTTCACGAAGAAGTCCGACCAACGCGTTGGTGGGCGTCCTGGTGTTCTTTTGACATCCCGCGGAATCCAATCTGTGACGACTCTCGTCCAGCGGGTGTCTGCGAATCGCATTACGTGGCCGGCCCACCTAATTTTCGACGACTTGGCCCATGCGACAGCGTCTCTGATCTTCGAACGTCGGCGAAGCTCGGAACTCCGGAGGCCTTCTCTCACTTGCGTGAGTCGTGTCACTCCGAGCATCGTCCTCTCGATTCCACGCTGCGCGACGCTGATCGCGTGTTCATCCTGCTTTCGTATAGCCCAGGTCTCTGAGGCGTATGTTAGGGCAGGAAGAACAGTGGAGTCGAATAGTTGGGCACGGAGTCGGACGTTCTTCGTCTTCTTCGCGACTTCTTCGACGCTCTTGAAAGCTCCCCAAGCCGCTCGTTTCCTCCTGCTCAGCTCTGGTGCTAGGTCGTTGGCCATGTTGACTTCGCGACCCAGATACACATAGCTGGAGCATTCGGAGATGTTCGTTCCGTTGAGCGAGAATGGGGCATCAGAAACCCATCTGTTCTTCATGAACATCGTCTTCGTAAGATTCAGCTGCAGTCCAACGCTTCCACATACACGATCGAAGTCGGCCAACATTCGCTCCGCCTGACTGATGCTCGGTGTTATGAGCACGATGTCGTCAGCGAAGCGAAGATGGTGCAGTTGCCGGCCGTCGACCTTCACTCCCATGTCTTCCCATTCTAGTTCGCGCATGACGTTTTCGAGGGTGGCGCTGAAGAGCTTCGGGGATATGGTATCCCCTTGTCGAACCCCTCTCTTCACGTCAATGACGACTTCGTTGTAGAATGGTGAGATCTTGGTCGTGAATCCACTGTACAGCTCTCGAAGGACCCTGATGTACTGAGTAGGAACGCCCTCGGTGAGCAGGGCTTCCATGACCGCTTCAGTCTCGACGGAGTCGAATGCCTTCTTCAGGTCGATGAACGTAAGGCACAGCGGCAGCTTGTACTCTCGCGACACTTCGATGAGCTTCGTAATGGTGTGTATGTGGTCGATCGTGCTGAATCCTCTCCGAAATCCTGCTTGTTCGCATGGCTGTCCTTCGTCCAGCGTTCTACTAATCCTATTCAGGATGACTCGAGTGAACAGCTTGTAGACTACGGACAACAGGCAGATCGGGCGATAGTTGCCAATGTCGTGCACATCTCCCTTCTTGTACAGCAAAACGGTCTTGCTGGTCTTCCACTGAGATGGAACCTTGCATTCGGACAGGTAGCGTGTGAAGAGCCGCGCCAAGGTGTTGATGAGCGCTGGCGGGAGGTTCTTCAGGTGTTCAGCTCTGATCCTGTCAGAACCGGGTGCTGTACGTTTCTTCACCGACGAGATGGCGTGTCGGATTTCGGAAGAGAGAACAGAGGGGACGACGTATCCATCCTGCGGAAGATGGCATGGGGGCAGGTGGACGTGGCTATCGAAGAGATCGGAGTAGAAGTCGTGGATGACTTTCTCCATGGTCCTTCTGGAAGAGGTGATGGTTCCGTCAGGACGTCGGAGAGCGGTCATCTTGGTCTTGAAGTTGGCGAAGTTCCGGCGGGCATTTCGGATGCTCAGCCCTGCCTCTGCTGCTTCAGCCAACACTTCCGCCCTTCTCTCTTTGAGATCTTACTTTATCGCCGCTCTGCATAGCTTTGCAAGCTCGGACGTCAGTTGGTAGTTGCCTGACGCTCGTGCTGCTCCACGCTGGCGTATCAGCTCAAGAGTTTCCGGAGACAGGCGTCTCTTGGTGGTCTTTAAGCTCTCGGCTCCCTTAGCACTATCGTGGAGATGGTGCACGAAGCGATCGTATTCCTCGTCGACGTTGTCCATGACGGCATCTTCCCAAAGGCCGACAAGAGAGGTGTAGAGATCCCAGTTGATGGTCGTTCTGGGATTCCTCTTCTTGAACTTCGCGGCCTTCTCTCCTTGACGCGAAAAGCGGAACCTCGCGCGAAGGAGGCGGTGGTCCGATCCCGTGTAGAACTTGGGGACAACGGAGACATCGGTCAGACAATACTTGCGATTGAAGATGATGTGGTCGATCTCGTTGTGGAACTGGCCACCGGGGGATTCCCAGGTCCATCGTAGGGAGGGAGGCTTCTGGAACTGCAAGTTTCCATGGATGGTCTTGGTCGACATGATAAACTCAGACAGTCTTTCACCTTGCTCGTTCCACTCCAAACCGTGGGTTCCGATGTGAAGTTCTTCCGGCGACCTTCGTGGCCCGATCTTGGCGTTCAAGTCGCCGACGATCACCTTGTAGAAGGTGTGATCTTCCTTATAGAACTTCTTCAGCTCCACGTAGAAGGCCTCGACGTCTTCGTCGTCGTAGTCGGATGTTGGGGCATACGCGACGAACACAGTCAAGGCTGGCACGGAGCCACATCGCTTCAGTCGCAGACGTCCGATTCGGCTTGTCAGAGACTCGTACGAATCGATGTTCATGGCCAAGTGCGTGTTGACGAGGACACCAACGCCGCCTACTCCCCTGCTGTCGCATGTTCCGAGGAACAGTTCTTCTCCGGAGTCGTAGGCGGCGTGTAGGGGGTGGTGTCTTCTCGTCTCGGTCAGTCCGATGACGTCGTACCTGATCTTCCTGACTTGCATCATCAGGTCCCCGGCGGATGCTTCCAATGCGAGCGTACGGGCGTTTTAGGTACAGATCGTCATCCTAGTCCTTCTCAGTTTGCGCAGCCTGGTTAGGCCCTGAGATTTTAGCAGCCTCTCCGTACTCGTCCTTCCCATCGCTGCAGAAATGGGGGCTCTTTCGGGGTCAGGGGAATGAGGCCCTTTAGTGCTGCTGTGTTTGACTGGAATACAACACGGGTAGCTAGTCAGGCTCTGTCGTGCGGGCGGGGTACTCCGGGCAGCCAGCCAGACTGCCCGAAGGGACGGGGGGAGACTTAAGGCGGCCTCGAATCGCCTTACATGTACTCCCAGTCTACCGAGTGCAAGCTTTTGGCCGATCCGACACAGTTACAATCCGCACAGTCACGGACACATCCACGCACACTGTGCACGAACATGCCGCTCCCACGCACAAGGAACGCGGCGACCCGACACAGCAGGAGCAAGGAGTCCATCCCCTGCACCATACCTGCGTCTCTGGGCAGTACACGGTCGCATTTGGTTCGCGTTTAATTCCCCTATCCACCACCCGGGGACGCGCCACGTGGCCCTGCGACAAGCGGCCCGAGATCCCTCTTAACAAGAGAGCCCGAAGGCTCTCTATCGAGGGAGATCCGTGGATATATATATATATATATATATATATATTACTAGGTCGTAGACTTAGCTCATTTTATAGGTCATGATCATGATTACTGTACGGTGAGCTCTGAATATTAACGCAAGAATATGTTTTTTTTCACGTCTTTTAGTGGCTTTTGCAGATTATTTCTTTTATTATATACAAAATGCAGGACTACTCTTCGGCTAACCAATGCCAGTCTTTTACTTGACGTTGTTAGACTTCTTCATATGGCCCATCATATATGCATACACCCTTGCTCATGAGGAGTGGCTCTATCCTTAGCGTTACTTGCCGTTATATGACTTAGTCGATAACAAAAAAAAGTGAACAGCAGCTGAGTCTTTTTTATTCTCATTTCTTGTCGCTTCTGGACATCTGCTTGCCAACGTCTCAGCTTGATTGTTGTTTTGCTTTGCCCTTCATATGTTTGTTTCGTTTTTTTTCTTCTTTTCTTCGTTCAAGTGTTTTTTCTTCACAGTATTAGGTTTTTTGGTTTCTTTTTTGCCTGGTAACACTCACTGTTTTAGCACACATCATTGTGCATAAATAAATAAATAAATAAAATATTCTGAACTGTACCAAAGGGCATTTTTGCAGCAGACGAGAAAGAATTGTGAGACAATTAAAAAAGTATGATCACTTTTTCTTTTTAGACACTCATTATAGTCTGATTTTTAAACTTTAGAATACAAAAAGGAGGATCTTGTGCGACATTCTTTAGAAGTAGAGTAGAGAAGAAGAGCATTGTTTGAACTGAAAAGGGTTCAACTGATTCGTAGGTGCAAGGTGCATTTTAAACATATATGGAAGACCCATGGTGGAGAAGTCGGAGAAGGAACGACTGTCGCGCGATTCAGAACTTTAGAATTCCAACCAACTTTTTCATATTTCCTCGGTCGTTGACTTGGTACGGGGCTTGTCTGAGAAGGATGAAACACTGAGATTTACGTTGTTACAGGAGGTTTTGTTGCGATCAAAACTCTTGCGCCAGGCGGGACTCGAACCCTCATCCGCTGCTTTCCGGGCAGCGATGTTCGCCTTACATCACCGGCGCTGTTTGACCGCACGTAACATCGGTGCCCGAAAAGCAGCGGATGCGGGTTCAGGTCCCGCCTGGCGCAAGAATTTTGATAGCTCAAAACATCCTATAAAACATATAGCCTCTCTACCAGCCGCTCGAGGCTTAAGCAAATGTGGTAAAACTGACCTTTACATCGGCTGGCCACCGCAAGTCATTCTATAGGTTAACCCACACTCAAACGAACTCCACTATATCCCATAGAAGTAGAATGAGTGGTCTCAAACAGGAAACAAACTAACGCAGTGCCTTACCCTTCAGCGTTCATTTAAAACTTCTGGAACGAAAGAACGTCGTTTGACGATACCTGGCAATCGCTTTCGGTATTTACTTCGCCACATGTTTGCTTATAGTTGTTAGATTTCGGAAAGTCCAAATTATCACACCACTAATCAATGACTGTTTGCATTCGCCAGTCCTACTCTCCATTAGCCTTGTGAAATCAAACCATCGAAAAAGGAGACCAAAGGGGTCAAAACCATTTCCCTTCTTTCTTGATAAAATCAAAAGTTTTGTTTACGTTGCACCTTGTATGCAGATACATTCCGCACCATAACGTATTGTGATAATGAGATCGAAATATGAGTGTTTATTTTTCGAGCAGCTTAGCTGTTATTCCACAACCCGCTTGCAATCAAGTCCAATATTCCTTGATGGCTTTGCTTCAGTTCAACTCGCCGTTTAAAAATATGCTGAAAAAGTCACAAGTTGAGTAGGCGGTAGTTGCAGCACAGAATATAGTTCAGAGGGCGATCGTATTCCTTCCGGTACAAGGCGAATTTGCATCTTTTTCTGTGGACTGGAATGTAGTGTTCTCAGGCAATTGCAATGTGAAAAGTGCAACCAAAAAAGGGCTAGCCCAGTTTCATCGCCAGGATTTTATAATTCTAATCAGTTATTGTCATTGCAGCTTTTCTAGTATAGCTCTGATGCTAAGTCGGCAGCCCTTGAAGAGGTGAAAAGATGGGTAAGCAGATGAGTCGAGCTCGAGCGGCCTAAACACGAAGCTGCGTTTTTCTGTTACAGTGCCACAGCAGAACATAGAAGTGTAGATAGGAAACAGCAGTGAGCTATGGGAGAAGACTTTAAAAGCGGGTACATCGTTATAACCCTGATTGTATCAAGTTATATGGACGCTGCCAACTATGCACCGAAGATCAGATTTACAAAAATTTACGATTTACGACTCAAAATGTCGTAAATCGTAAATCCTAAAAAATTTGCCCTAAATCACCGTAAGTCGTAAAATCGGAAATCGGAAATCGTAATTACGCACACCCCTGGTCAGCAGCGACGGCGAGTGGTAGAGTGCTCGCTACAAAGGATTGGGTTCATTGGTTTTTTTTTTGTTGCATTTGTGACTATCTTCGACGAGAACTTATAATCTCATTTTTAGCACATTTTTGAGCGCAGCTTACACAAAACTTAATAGACATAATAAATAAAAAGTAAAGGCACTAGTTAAAAATTCCGACTCCACCGACACGACTTCGCTCGAAAAAAATTTTTTCGCTGAAACTTGGTCTAGGGGGTTATTTGGGGTGCTGATCACGAATATGACATCCGTTTTTTATGATTCGGTCGGAGACCACCCATACCTTTAACAAGGGTGGTCCAGGCGAAGTCACCGATTTCGCTGAAACTTCGTAAGGAAGGATATTTGGGGTGCTGATCACGAATATGACATCCGTTTTTCACGATTCGGTCGGAGACTACCCATACCTTTAACAAGGGTGATCCAGGCAGAGTCACCGATTTTGTACTACTTTTTTGTACTACTAAATGTTTGATAACGTTGCATGGACTGCTTTTAGGATGGTGCCTGACGACGTCGTCGGGCAATGCGTGAAAGGGTTAAGGATAGGGCCGCCGCCGTAAAAGTGTGCGGAGGCCTTTAGTTCCGTGTGGCACCGGACTGACAAGCGAAACCCACGAAATTCTCCCAAAGATTCTCAACGAAACTACATGACTTTGTAAGACATCGTACGAGGAACACAAAACTGTGTTTCCTTTTTACTATGTGCCACTGGGTGGTCCGAAAATGGAAAAAATGGTACCACTTCAGAGTGGGTTGGGAAGGCATAAGTGACAGCAATGAGCATGCCTTGATGATGGGTCATATCAATGCTTATCGATCGTGTTCAAGAATGAGGTGACAGTGAAAAACGCTTCCAAGAGTAATTGAAAACATACCGAAGAGGTCATATGGCGATAACGTCTAACGGAACCTTCCTCAGCGACAAGCATCGTTTAATGGACGCGCGATATCGCTCCACACTACGAGTCCGGTTTCTTCCACATCTGACAACAGGTTGAAAGCGAGGTTAGATCGCGAAAAAGGTACTCTACCGAAGCCGAAATATACTCTTCATTTGCAAAAACGCCAACAGCCTACCTAGGAACGCAGATACCCAACTCCCGCAATCGAACCCTCGACCCCTCCCACGAGTCCGCTTCGCTACCCACTCGACCATCTAGTCGCTGCCGACGCCATTGCAAATGAATCATTTGATTGCACACAGCAGCCTCGTCTAGGAAACGTAGGAAATTATCGTTTTACTATAATCTAACTTTAATTTGAGCTTTAAGACTGTTGTAAGTTAAATATACTCAAGATTTAAGAAGAAACAATATCAAACCTCAATGGTTTGTTTCACCACCTCCCTTCACACGAACCGTTTTTATTATAACACCTCCTCGGTGGATCATCAGTGAAGAAGAAGGCGTAATAATTTTCATTTTTATCATTATATTATTATATTTTTATTTTTATTTTAATTATTTTTATTTTAAATTTTTAAATATTTTTTATTTTAATTATTTTATTTTTCTTTTTTTATAATTTTTAAATATGTTATTGTTCTAATTTTATTCTGTTTTAGTTTCATTTTTTATGCACATTTTTACCTTTTTAAAAATATTTATTGTCAATATTTAGAAATTACTAAAGTCACTTACCTTACGTGCTTCTCCTTGTGCCAACCGGTTTTAGAGGTTTTCCTATATAAGGTAACCATACCATGATCTGTTATACGGTATCTGTATGGATATGTGTTATGATATGTGTTATCATTACTGTATTCATTCCATTCTTCATCTCTTGTGTTATCGTTACTGTATTCATTTCATTCTTCAATTCTTGGTATATTGTCACACTATGCAGTAATTTCATTAGATCAGCACTATCCATCATTTCACAATTATATCAACTAATGTCACTGCTTTCACATTCCCATCACCGGCATATCAATAAGGTCTACTTTTATATATAGGCGTATATATTGGCAAAGTAAATTTAAGCAGAAACTTCCAACTATACGAGTGTTCCAACTAAGTTTATTGCTTTATTACAGATCAGAGCACCACGACGGGGTCATTTCAGGTGTCACTTTGCCTTAACAGCCCGCGCTTAAGCGGTACATTTGTTCTGCCATTTTCGGACCCCAGTGGCCCTTAGCAAAAACGAAGCACAGTCCTGTGATCCTCGCCCGATGCTCTATAGAGCCCGTGGAGAATGTATGGGGGAAGTTCATGGGCCTCCCTTGCCGCGCTATAATGGGGGTCATCTTCAAAGCAGAGTTCCTTTCAGAACCGCGCTTTAGCGTTAGTAGCGTATCTAAATCGTCTTAACAGGATTTGGTTTGTATTGGTGTAAAAATAAGCTGAGAGGCTCCCGAAGAAACCTACGTTAAATCAAGGTTCGTGCCGTATGGGAGGCGTTAGAACGGAAGCCCTGTGCTCGTAGTGGGGCATATATCGGAACCACTGCTGCAATGTCGTTTCAAAAAATTGCGGAATGACTAGGCAGGCATCCTGCAGCGAAGGAAGGTTCCACAAGGGCTTAGGTGTATATATTATAGATGTTATAGTAAACAAGAGACGGATAAGCAAGTTGTGCGGGAAGGAGGTTTTGTACCCTGAGTCGTTACAGGACAAGTTAAGTGCATACTCTCGAAGGACAGGAGAAAGTAGACGCCCCCTCCAAAATGCTTATTATCTCCACTTTTGAGCCATACTACAAAGACTGACTCCTTCGATGGACGACGTCCTTACAGTGGCAACTTGTTCCAGTTGCTTCGCTATTCTCACCGTTCGTAGAACAGTAAATTTCGAAAGATCTGAGACATAAATAGAATTACAGCTACAGTAGTGTAAGAGTGCCTTTTATTTCGCAGGTCTCTTTTCACATGACGGCTCTCAATTTTGTGCACAAACTATTCACCTATCTGTTTTTGTACTCAGCATGAATGAGTATAATGAATCAAGTAGGTCTAGCTGTACCTGTTTGCTCGTTATTCACGTAGCTTTAAAGTCTTCGTGACCTCATTAAACACTTTCTTGACTGTCCGGACATTGACGTGCATCTAGATGAGCAACCTCATTACACTAGTTGTTTGAGCGGACAAAAAATCAAGGACAAGCTATCGATAAGGGCAGAGCCGTTATACAGCACACTCCTTGCTTCTTCAAGGTAGACCTCGAGATTTGAAATGGTGAGGCCGTGTATTATTACACATTTCAATTTCCAGTTACGTTTCTGTAAACATAAAAACGACCTTTTTAGGGTAGTCCCCAATATGTTTGATAGAATACATACAGTCCCGTCCCGTTCCGATAGGACACAACTCCCTCGGAAAGTTCTCAGCGCTTTGTGATACTATTTTTCATTCGTCTATTATTAAGTAAAAATTCAACTAGCATTGCGCATTAATGCTAATTTTTGTATAGAATTATTCGCTCTATCTGAATAAATAATTTATGTTTTAACTTTTCAACGTTGTTTTACATTTCTGTTCTTGAAAGAATTATTGAAGTGTGTGGAAGGAGCAATTCCGAACGATATTTTATTTTGACTTCAAATTGAGACAATCCGCAGCTGAGAGAGATTGACAAATCAACCTAGTGTGGGGGTCTAATGGCACTGGAGAAAGCACTCAGCGCCATGGTTCAGTAAATTCCGGACTGGAGATTTTAGCCTCGACGGTGACTCCCGTAGCGGTCGACCTGGAGCAATCCTGGACTGCAAGTTGAACGAATTGGTGGAAGCTGAACCATCCCAAACAGTTCGCGGAAGACCTAGACGTCAGTAAAACTTTTACTGCGGATGCTTTGAAACGCCTTGGGAAGGCGGAAAAACTCGAAGTGTGGGTGCCCACGAGTTGAGTGACCGGCAAAAATTGTTACGTTTCGAGATTTGTTCTTCAACGAAACCGATCCGTTCTTGGATCGAATCATTGCTTGTGATGAAAGGTGGATTCTGTATGATAACAGGAAACGTTCCGTACAGTGGTAGTAGTCACTGTGTGGTGGTCTGTGGCTGCTGTGATCCATTACAACATTTTGCACTAGGCAAAACAATCATAACTATACATTGGATCCGATCGAAAATCTTCGGATAATTGGATGATTCGGATAACGGCGATTTTGCGGACCCCCAGGTTTTCGAATGATTCAGATAACGACGATTTCGGGAACACCGGATTTTTGGATGATTCGTATTGGGTTATTTGAATCGGATGTGCGAAAATGATTCATTCGGATCCAATGTATGATCACAGCGGAGTCCTTCTGTAAGGAAATCGACAGAATGCAACGACAATTGCGTCAGCTTCACCCAGCATTGCTCAACAGAAGAGGCCCGATTCTTTTGCACGACAACGCCCGCCCACACGTTTCACAAATCACTATCCGAAAATTGAACGATTTAAGGGTTGAAGTTCTGCCTCACCCGCCATATTCTCCAGATCTCTCACCAACCGACTACCACCGTTTCAAACACTTTCAGAACCATGCACTCGATTAGTCGCGGTCGCGATTTTTATTCGATAGGTAGTGTAGTTAGTGCTGCTTACGTGAAGCATCAAAGTGAGGCTATATGATTTTACAATTGTATTTGTTTTATCGTTACAGGTGTGATACTCTATGCAAACATGAAATTTGCTAACAACTGAGTGGAAATCGTGATGCATTCGACGAAGGCATGGCGCAGCCTTCTCTTTTAGAACTAAAATGGACACCTTTCTAGCTTATAAACCTAACTTGAAATCATTGTTTTTTTTCAAAAACAAGAGTTTTACAAAATTTCTCACAATGTTTTCAGTTATTAGGCGGGTAAATTAGAACTCCACAGAAAGTCGCGCTAAATTCTCCTTACACAAAAAATTATTGTAACCTTTTTGGAGAACATCTAGTTTAATGTCGAGAGGCTCTTATAAATTTGGAAGATGTTAAGCTTCCTTCAAAAGCGTTTTTCTGGCATAGAAGTGTTCAGTTTTGACAGAGTGTGAATCTGTCTAAATTCTCCAATCATAACGTGGTCAGCGACGGCAGCTGTCATGCAATCAGTTCATGGAAGCCCTCGGCTGTAGGATTACAATTATGAACTTTCCCACATTTACTGGTTATGTTTTTCGAATATTCTAAATTGGCCTATGATGTACCAACCCAATCAGAATCAAAACATCAGCTACTTTTCAAAATGTTGTCAATATGAGTGTTTACACTTTTCAGGGAAGCGTATGGCCCTACGCTGTTTTCGTCACCAGTGCTCTCTTGACGGCTCCACTATATGTCGCCATTATTTTACTTTTAATTCGTCATAGAAGAACGACGACGTTTTCGACACCGTTTTACTGGCTGATTATTTCGCAGGTTAGACCGCGTCTTCATTGGGTTACTTCATGAGCATGCCGAGATCCATCTAAAACCGAACTTGGGCAGCGCTTTATAAATATTCTTAGATATGGAAGTTATACAGAAAGAACAAAACATTTGGACTTCAGAAAACATGGAGTGTGACTAAATGGTAATGTTCTGAATTTCCTTATGATCGCGGCTTTAACATGGAGCGCTTTTCCAGAAGATTTAAAGGTCCGCGTTAGTCTATCCCCTTGCGGGATTCGCCACGCATTTTACTTCTACTGGATATTTATTTATTTAGTCACTACATGGATAACCATGCAAAAGAAAAACAAGGTAAAACTTAAGTTAAAGTAATTCTAAACAGGAAAAAAACAGGCAACAAGAATCAACATAGTACAGTTGAAAACTACTAAGCTGCATCCCGAAGATATCGGTCAAGAAGTTTTTTTTATATTAGGTTGGAAAAAAAGTCTCTTCACACTTCGAAATTTTTTTTACCCTTCCCCTTGTAAACGCACTAGCCAATGTTGATTGCTGATTTCGTAATCCTATCACACTTGTCTACCGTTCGCACGCAGACACAGGTTAAGACTCTTCTTGTAATTCGTTATCCATCCAATCTTCCGAACTCAATGCCAGATCTACCTCATGGCCGTTTTCAGCACGGCATTCTTCAAGAATTCATTAAAGAATCCACAGCACGTCAGGCAGCAGACCAAATTAACCACATATATGGCTTGGGATCTACTACTCATCGCGCCTGTTATGAGTGGTTCGGAAAGTCTTTAAAGGGAAATTATTCACTGAGGGCAAAGCATGGTCAGGAAGGCCAACTGGATTGGACGACAGTGAACTACACCATCTTCTTCGTACCGATAGTTGGCAGACGACACGTCAGCTGGCAGAGAAGCTCGAGGTCTCTCATAGGATAGTGGGGATCCATCTGAAGAATCTTGGCTTTCATGGAAATTTGGAGCTTGGATTCCACATGCCCTGTCAGACACTCAGAAAGGTCGACGGCTCTCCATCGCTGCTTCTCTTCTGTCCAGATAAGGAAGAAAATCGTTTCTTCCGCGGATTGTGACAGGCGAAGAGTCCTGGGTTCTGTGTGCCAACTTCCGAGGAAAAGGCAATGGGTACAAAAGGGAGAGAGCCCTAAGTCTGATCTCAAGCCCAATGTTCACGAACGGAAGATTCTCTTGAGTGTTTGGTGGATATCAGAGGAGTGATTTATCGGCAAACTCTCAGAAGTGGAGAGACACTTACTGCTGCCACATACAGTGGTCAACTCCACAAAGTCGCCGCAGCTTTCCAAGAAAAGAGGCCTGAGAAGTCGAAGGTGATGATCCTGCATGACAACGCAAAGCGACATGCTGCAAGACTCACAAGAGAAACAATAAAGAAGCTGGGCTGGGAGGTAATGCCACATCCACCGTATAGCCCTGACCTCGGCCCTCCCGAATGCTATTTCTTCCACGCTCTCAAGCAAGAAATTGGAGAGAAATATTTTGAAACGGACGAGGACCTCAAAAATTGGATTCAGCGGTGATTCGACTTCAGAACTGCAGTCTTTTACGCGATAGGAATTAGAAAAATTACCACGTCTTTGGAGAAGTGTAGTAGAACAAAATAGAGTTTATCTCAGTTGATTTGACTTTGTAGTTGTGAAGTAATAAATCTTTGGAAAAAATGAAAAGACTTTTTTTCCAACCTAATATTTCCTTAAGGAATTTGGTATAATGTGTTTTTTTAGATAACCTCAAAAAATCAGAGCCAGCACGGCAAGTGAAAAATTGAGACCTTACACTGCTTTTTGCTCCAGGAAACTGGATTTGTATTCGATGAAGAAGAGGTATAGAACTCCTGAAGGGGAATACGAGTAAGACCGTTTATCATCTTATATATGGTAATTAAATCATATCTTTTCCTACGATGTTCGAGGGTATGTAGATTGAAGAATCTGTTTCGTGAAGCCGGTTAGGGGATGGTGTTGTAATCATACCCATGTACTCGTATCCAGAGCTTTCTTGTGAAGCTGTTTTGTACAGATTCCAGTCTGGCGACTTCACGTTTATATTTCGGGCTAAAAATTGTGGTACCATATTCTAGAATTGGTCTAACATACGACTTATAGGCAATTAATAGGTGTTGTATTGAATTTGTTCGCAAACATTTAAAGAGGCTGTGCACAATTCGATTATTTCAGCTTTTTTCGATATTATTTCAATGTGTTCTTTGAACGAAAGTTGGGTGTCCAAAATAAAGCCCAAATCACGCAGGGAAGTTGTACTACTAGTATGCATCTTGTCAAGGTAGTAAGGATATCTACCTACCTGCTGCCCTAGATAAAGCACTTTTGACTTTTGCGGAGATAGTGGAAGTTCCCATTTTGATGACCAATCCGCAATTACATTTATTGCTGATTGAAGAGAAAGATGGTCTTCAAGAGCAGTATTCTTATAAATTTTTATATCGTCAGCGAACATTTTACATGAAACACCAAGCTGATTAACTAAGACGGAATTTCAGAGGTATATATAGAAAAGAGGATTGGGGACAAAACACCACCCTGAGGAACACCACTTTTGATAGAAAGACGTTCAGAGAATGCGTTATTCACCCTAACTTGATAAGATCTACAGATATAAAGTTTTTCATAGGGTAATTCTATGATGGACACCTGTACCCGTGAGCTTGACAATTAGTTTATCCAAAGGGACCTTGTCGAAAGCCTTCATAAAATCAAAATAAATTACATCCACATATCGATATCGTAAATTTGAAAACAATTTGGATGCGTACTTAGCTTAAATAACGCCATGTGATATCCAGCCGATTTAAAAGTCAGTGTTTTACCCATCCTCGACCGGAGGATCTTGACCATTTCGAAATAATATCATAAACCTCCTCTTTGTGAAACCGTCAGTGATGGGTAAAACACACCTACAATACGGAGCGATGGAGGGGAAACTTCAAAATTGAAGCACCACAAGCCGTCGCCTTGCCCTGGTAGATGAAACATTCGTACGTATCGACGTCTTTCTTCACTAATTTTTGTTGGATCTAGTCGAGTTGTTGGCAAAAGCAAGCGTCAAAAGTGATTTGACTACGTTGTGCAGATCCCGGTGCATTAGAACACTACTTGTCCACCAAACGCACAGCGGGACCTTCATTCGGTGGAGCCCCAGTTTTGACGTCAGAACCCCCAGCTCGTTGCGTTCAAGCTATTGCCTTCTGGCTTTGCAGTTGTGGTTAAGCTTCCTTTTTATCGCTGGTAAGGATTCGATCCAGGCCCCTCGCTTGAACTGGTGCCAGAGCTCTTGGGAGTCGGAAGCATGGCGATTTTGTTGGGTTTCTGTCACGCATGAGGCACTGACGAAGGCGATTTTGGCGGCCTTCCAATCTTCTGTGCCGACGAGCGGTGGTTCACTGGGAGGAGTGGAGACCATCGGTCGTACAAAAGGCGTCCACCGTCACCCTGGCTGGACGAAAGATGGGTAAATGAGCTTAGAGCCCTTGGGACCGCCCGCCTAAGGGACCTAACGGGTCATGACCCAGAGGTCAAAACTGAGAAGAATTCGACATTATAGGTACGCGCAGAGGCCCCTTGTTTACAGCAACTGATCTTCCCGGGGGTGATTAGACTTTGTTGGCCTTCTGGGCGGAAAGGAACTTCTTGTGTCATCCAATCCAATAATTTACTTTGATAGGAGTGAACCTACCGGTGACATCACAATGTGATTGACCCCCATCGCTGGGTTGTCGCCAAGCTTGAACTAATTGAAAATGAAATCGCACACTTTTTCACTTTCAGTGGTCATCGTTCTAGTGAATAAAACTTTTAAACAGCGCAGGAAAAATTAACGATTTATAACTCAAAATGATTGCTAGGAAAAGTTTTCAAATGCAATATAACTCCTTAGCGTATTTACCTTAGGTTCCAGGAAAAATTTCAATGTTGCAAAATTTATGACTCAGATCAGTGGCTTGTAACTTATAAACAGGTAATCATTCGGTATTATTCGCCCCAATAGGTAAGCAAGAGGATTTCTCCGGTGCAAGTAGGTGTTCCCACTGGTTACACAGCTACCTATGTAATGAAGTGCCGCTTGTATGCTGTGAGTATCCTCGTCTTTCTTGATGGTTTTGTATATTTTTTATATAATCAGCGTACATTTCGCAAGTCAACCCCAATCCGGCGATAGTATCTGGAAACTCATGAGCGTATAGAATGAAAAGTAGAGGTAAGAGCACTCCTCCCTGTGAAACACCAATTCAGGCTTTAAACACGGAGGATATTGCTCCTTCGACCTTCACCTGGTATGTTTTCCCGGTAAGGAAATCGCGAATGCATTCGGTTATCATATGATCAATACTAACCATGTCCATTTTATGCAATGATCTAGGCACAGGAACCTAATCGAAAGCCTTCGAAAAGTCTAGATATACTACATTCATTCCATTTTTGTTTTCCATTGCTTCGGTCCAATCATTAAAAACGTGAGCGTTGATGTTTCAACAGATCTTCCTTGCAAAAAACCAAATTGGCTACCTGAAATTAACATGTGGTTCTCTATATGCGCTAGGATATGTTTCTTGATAATTTTTCTTTTGGACAAAGTCCTGGCAAACACTGAAGTAATACTTATAGGACGATACTTCTCCGAATCACTCAACGGAGACTTCTTAGAAATAGGCGTTACGAAAGCGAGCTTCCATGTTTTGGGCACTTGGACGTCATTATGCTGAAACTGAAAATATGTTCTAAAGGATAAAGTATGTGGCCTAAAATCTTTATAGTAAAACTTAGTGGAATTAAGTCAGGAAAGAGAGTAGGATCTTGACCATGCTGAAGTGTTCGAACTCACAGGTTCGCCGAAGTGCTCAAGGAATTGCGAAGCAAGCAGATTTGCCTTGTGAAATGGTGACGAATAAGGGCACAAATATCAAACAGGGTGGATGTTGACTATCCTTTCCCACTGCGGGTACTAACATATTCATGAAAACTGTTTCTATACTAAGATCCAAGGATTTTATTATTTAAATAAACATAATAAAAAAACATAACATACATAAACGGAATTGCTTTATCCACCTTGATGCATTATGCAGCGTAATTATTCCAGTCATCTACGTCATTCCTTGCGGAGGCCACATGCCACATAAACGTGCCTTGCTGTTCCATTCTCTTCAAGTAATTCGAAAACGTTATTTCTCCCTTTTTTGCCTTCCGTAGAGAAACGAATATTTCAAAAACATGACTCAGAATGCCTAGAAAAGTCTCATATTTATTTTCTACCGTTTGAAGATGGTGCAATCTTCCTATCCAGTCAACACTAGCGAGGAAAACCTCAATCCTCTTTCAACATAATTTACACCACCAAAGTCTCTTTTCCATTCAAATGTTAGGCGATCAAAATCAAAAGAAATGCGGAACGTTACTGTTGCATGATCGCTACATCTTAAGAGTGGACTAACGTAGATTTCATTAACAAGCTCTTGTTTGACTAGGTTAAGCAACGCACTGGCTCTAGTTTGGAAAGGCACGAGCTGCTCTAATCCGTAGGTTTTGGACATATCGCGAAAGGCATCTGACGTACGACATATATTCATTGAGTATAAATCTGGGAAGTTAAAATCACCAAGAACAATACTCGGAACGTATCATGAGCAAAAATCTCTGATGGCTTTTGCAAGTTGGGCACAAGTAAGTGCTCGATACAAACCTACAATATGGAGCAGGTCAGAGTGATGTCCAAACTAGTGGCTCATACCTATGACTTATCTTGACGTAGTCCGGGACTCTTGCGTTTTCCAACAGAGCCTGCAGATGGTCAGTCTTCTGCTCGGGATCAGTCGATCGCCTCGGGCTGTTAACTGCAAGGGAAGACACGCGAGAAGGAGACGGTGTTGGGAACCAAGGAATGCCTTCCAAAAAAGCTGAGAGTATACCTTTAAGAGTGGCAGCTTATAAAAAGGTATAGTATGCTGGTGTATGCTTGTCACTAGAGAATGCTCGTTGGAACCAACGGCAGAACCGAATATTCCTAGACGATGAAACACGCAGAAACACGGCGAGACTCCGAGATGACACGCCGCACCGTGTGGGAGACGAGGAACTACGATATGTTAGTACGACAGTGCGAACGGAATTTTCTAGGCAAAGCCGTGTATAAGCAAAAGATAGCGACCCGCGCGTACGCCCTTTTCATTCTAAAGCTAGCATTTTGGCACAAATGGCAGAAAGCCATTCGTAATTGACGAACGCCCTTGGCTGTCATTTATTTTTGGACTTCTTGCGAAAATTCAGAATGTTTCCAATGCCTTTATTCTAAATCATCCGAACCATCCAAAAATTCGGGGTTCACGAAATTGCCGTTATTCGAATCATCCAACTGGCCGAAGATTTTCGATCGTATCCAATGTATCGTCGACACTAATGAATATTAGTCCTCCCCAGTCCGCAACATCAAAAATGCTCTGAGGGAAGGACATCGCTACCATCAACTCGTCAACCGCTGAACCGCTCGATTCGCAAGAGGTGACACGTGCCTCAAAGACAAATTTTGGTCGGGACACTCCAAGCAGTGGAAGACTACGCCGTTTTCGACGTGGTGAAGGAGGATCCGGAGGCTACCACTCGTAGTCTTGCGATAAGTCATGGAAGTACCCAACTGACAGTCGTCAGCTCTTGGTCTACGGAGAAAATGCCCAAATCTCACGGCGCGCGTTGCGTGCGGAGAAAATGGCCGAGATAGGGAGAAAATGCCCGCGACCAGGGGAGAAAATGCCCGCAACCAGGAGAGAAAATGCCCGCGACTAGGGGGAGAAAATGCCCGCGACCAGCAGTCTATTTCCGCAACGTTTCATTTGTACCAAAGCTCTAATAAGAAGTTGATCGCAAAATTTCATGTTCGAAAAACACTCTATATTTCGAGAAGGCCTTGAAAGATTTTTGGCGAGGTACTACACCGTAGGTTCTAGTCATTTTAATAGGGTTTTTAGTAAAACCTATGTTGCAACTAACCATTCAGATATTTAAATTCTTTATTCAGATATAATGATTGGTCAAAAATGAGGACTTCATCAGAAAGACTCAGTAAAACCTCAGTAATACCTAAAAACCAATTTGGAAACAAATTCCTAGATAAGTTCTGTCATTTTTTCATTTTCTACTTCTCATGACTTTAAAGTACATGTACCCTACTGTTCACTCCATGTGGCGTTCATGTGGCTCAAAAACAAACTCAAAAGTTGAGGTGGCCTACAGTTCACAGCTCAATGCTTCGAAAAGTAATTCTTTGTTACCAGGTTCCGTTGATGTGCTTGTTTTCTAGTTTTACGTTCTAGAAATTGAGATCTGGGCGAAAACGCTTCTTTCGCTCCTTTCAGTGTTTTCAAGTGTTTTTTTACATAAAACTACTAATTCAACCGTTGAACATGCCTGTTGTAACGAGAATCTTTCCTCGTATTCTCCAAAGCTTCTCTATCACGGTAAGGCCATCAAGTCTGCTGGGGAATTCAAGTGATGGTGCCAGGGTTTCAGCTGCCACGCCCACGATTTCTCATGCCCTTTACTCGACGGCATGAGAAAAATACTGTTTCCCTGTCCACGTGACTACAATGTGCCTTGTTGTAGTGGTTGTTGTAGTGGACCCTATCGAAAACCGTTCACTGGCCGCAGATATTTTCTCCCCTGGCTGCGGGCATTTTCTCCCCTGGTTGCGGGCATTTTCTCCCCTGGTCGCAGGCACTTTCTCCCCTGGTTGCGGACATTTTCTCGCACCGAAATAGACGCGGCGCGGTTCGGGCATTTTCTCGCGTAATCTCAGCTCTTGGCTGCCGCAGAGTATTGACTCGATGTATTCCTCATATCTTTACCGAGAGCACGGATTCACTAGCACCCCCTTCTTTCCACCTCGCTTTATAAGGAGTCTCTGGAAGTCCTTATTACCAAAGATGAGATCTGCATTCTCTACGACTCCAGCGCACACCGTGCCATTCGGCTACCTCGAGAAGAAGAGCCGCCTGTGCAAGCAAAGTCTAACGTGCACTTCAATAAGGTTCTTCTGTGTCGTTTCTTGGAAGAGCAGTCGAGACTAGCTCCATTGCACCTTCTTGATGAAAACGTGATACCCCATGTAGCAGAAGCGACCCACCAAAAAATGGAGAAGCTGGGTTGTTCCGCTCCCTAAGAGCTTTCCTGGCTAGGAAAGGAGTTTGAAGACTGAAGACGGACGGCCGCCAAGTTCTTTAACTCACACTCTGCTACAAAGAAACCGCTGACCTGCCCAGTAGATGGATCACTGCAGTGACTAACAATGGTGATTATAAATTATATATTTATGAATTCCTATTCAGTTAATTTGACATCACCTGTATTACCTGTCGTCCCGTTGATCATCGTCTTGCTCGAGCGGGCGCCAGCAGCGTCTCCATTCGTCCCTGTCGCGTGCCAGAGTGGTCCAATGGATCCTCCTCGCCGGACGGACACGAAGAGCGTCATATCGGTCGTTCAGGGCTTTCACGAAGAAGTCCGACCAACGCGTTGGTGGGCGTCCTGGTGTTCTTTTGACATCCCTCGGAATCCAGTCTGTGACGGCTCTCGTCCAGCGGGTGTCTGCGAATCGCATTACGTGGCCGGCCCACCTAATTTTCGACGACTTGGCCCATGCGACAGCGTCTCTGATCTTCGAACGTCGGCGAAGCTCGAAACTCCGGAGGCCTTCTCTCACTTGCGTGAGTCGTGTCACTCCGAGCATCGTCCTCTCGATTCCACGCTGCGCGACGCTGATCGCGTGTTCATCCTGCTTTCATATAGCCCAGGTCTCTGAGGCGTATGTTAGGGCAGGAAGAACAGTGGAGTCGAATAGGTGGGCACGGAGTCGGACGTTCTTCGTCTTCTTCGCGACTTCTTCGACGCTCTTGAAAGCTCCCCAAGCCGCTCGTTTCCTCCTGCTCAGCTCTGGTGCTAGGTCGTTGGCCATGTTGACTTCGCGACCCAGATACACATAGCTGGAGCATTCGGAGATGTTCGTTCCGTTGAGCGAGAATGGGGCATCAGAAACCCATCCGTTCCTCACGAACATTGTCTCCGTAAGATTCAGCTGCAGTCCAACGCTTCCACATACACGATCGAAGTCGGCCAGCATTCGTTCCGCCTGACTGATGCTCGGTGTTATGAGCACGATGTCGTCAGCGAAGCGAAGATGGTGCAGTTGCCGGCCGTCGACCTTCACTCCCATGTCTTCCCATTCTAGTTCGCGCATGACGTTTTCGAGGGTGGCGCTGAAGAGCTTCGGGGATATGGTATCCCCTTGTCGAACCCCTCTCTTTACGTCAATGACGACGTCGTTGTAGAATGGTGAGATCTTGGTCGTGAATCCACTGTACAGTTCTCGAAGGACTCTGATGTACTGAGTAGGAACGCCCTGGGTGAGCAGGGCTTCCATGACCGCTTCAGTCTCGACGGAGTCGAATGCCTTCTTCAGGTCGATGAACGTAAGGCACAGCGGCAGCTTGTACTCTCGCGACACTTCGATGAGCTTCGTAATGGTGTGTATGTGGTCGATCGTGCTGAATCCTCTCCGAAATCCTGCTTGTTCGCATGGCTGTCCTTCGTCCAGCGTTCGGCCGATCCTATTCAGGATGACTCGAGTGAACAGCTTGTAGACTACGGACAACAGGCAGATCGGGCGATAGTTGCCAATGTCGTGCACGTCTCCCTTCTTGTACAGCAAGACGGTCTTGCTGGTCTTCCACTGAGATGGAACCTTGCATTCGGACAGGTAGCGTGTGAAGAGCCGCGCCAAGGTGTTGATGAGCGCTGGCGGGAGGTTCTTCAGGTGTTCAGCTCTGATCCTGTCAGGACCGGGTGCTGTACGTTTCTTCACCGACGAGATGGCGTGTCGGATTTCGGAAGATAGAACAGAGGGGACGACGTATCCATCCTGCGGAAGATGGCATGGGGGCAGGTGGACGTGGCTATCGAAGAGATCGGAGTAGAAGTCGTGGATGACTTTCTCCATGGCCCTTCTGGAAGAGGTGATGGTTCCGTCAGGACGTCGGAGAGCGGTCATCTTGGTCTTGAAGTTGGCGAAGTTCCGGCGGGCATTGCGGATGCTCAGTCCTGCCTCTGCTGCTTCAGCCAACACTTCCGCCCTTCTCTCCTTCAGATCTTCCTTTATCGCCGCTCTGCATAGCTTTGCAAGCTCGGACGTCAGTTGTTAGCTGCCTGACGCTCGTGCTGCTCCACGCTGGCGTATCAGCTCGAGAGTTTCCGGAGACAGGCGTCTCTTGGTGGTCTTCAAGCTCTCGGCTCCCTTAGCACTATCGTGGAGATGGTGCACGAAGCGATCGTATTCGTCGACGTTGTCCATGACGGCATCTTCCCAAAGGCCGACAAGAGAGGTGTAAAGGTCCCAGTTGATGGTCGTTCTGGGACTCCTCTTCTTGAACTTCGCGGCCTTCTCTCCTTGACGCGAAAAGCGGAACCCGCGTGAAGGAGGCGGTGGTTCGATCCCGTGTAGAACTTGGGGACAACGGAGACATCGGTCAGGCAATACTTGCGATTGAAAATGATGTGGTCGATCTCGTTGTGGAACTGGCCACCGGGGGATTCCCAGGTCCATCGTAGGGAGGGAGGCTTCTGAAACTGCGAGTTTCCATGGATGGTCTTGGTCGACATGATAAACTCAGACAGCCTTTCACCTTGCTCGTTCCACTCCAAACCGTGGGTTCCGATGTGAAGTTCTTCAGGCGACCTTCGTGGCCCGATCTTGGCGTTGAAGTCGCCGACGATCACCTTGTAGAAGGTGTGATCTTCCTTATAGAACTTCTCCAGCTCCACGTAGAAGGCCTCGACGTCTTCGTTGTCGTAGTCGGATGTTGGGGCATACGCGACGAACACAGTCAAGGCTGGCACGGAGCCACATCGCTTCAGTCGCAGACGTCCGATTCGGCTTGTCAGAGACTCGTACGAACCGATGTTCATGGCCAAGTGCGTGTTGACGAGGACACCAACGCCGCCTACTCCCCTGCTGTCGCATGTTCCGAGGAACAGTTCTTCTCCGGAGTCGTAGGCGGCGTGTAGGGGGTGGTGTCTTCTCGTCTCGGTCAGTCCGATGACGTCGCACTTGATCTTCCTGGCTTGCACCATCACGTCCTCGACGGATGCTTCCGACGCAAGATGCGGGCGTTGTAAGTACAGATCGTCATCCTAGTCCTTCTCAGTTTGCGCAGCCTGGTTAGGCCCTGAGATTTTAGCAGCCTCTCCGTACTCGTCCTTCCCATCGCTGCAGAAATGGGGGCTCTTTCGGGGTCAGGGGAATGAGGCCCTTTAGTGCCGCTGTGTTTGACTGGAATACAACACGGGTAGCTAGTCAGGCTCTGTCGTGCGGGCGGGGTACTCCGGGCAGCCAGCCAGACTGCCCGAAGGGACGGGGCGAGACTTAAGGCGGCCTCGAATCGCCTTACATGTACTCCCAGTCTACCGAGTGCAAGCTTTTGGCCGAGCCGACACAGTTACAATCCGCACAGTCACGGACACATCCACGCACACTGTGCACGAACATGCCGCTCCCGCGCACAAGGAACGCGTCGACACGACACAGCAGGAGCAAGGAGTCCATCCCCTACATGCCACCTGCGTCTCTGGGCAGTACACGGTCGCATTTGGTTCGCGTTTAATTCCCCTATCCACCACCCGGGGACGCGCCACGTGGCCCTGCGACAAGCGACCCGAGATCCCTCTTAACAAGAGAGCCCGAAGGCTCTCTATCGAGGGAGATCCGTGGAATTTGACATAAAACTTTTCTCATTATACTTTATTCGCAGTTGCAGTCTCCTTGTATTTAGGCTGCTGAATCACTGCAAAACACTAGACTTTACCAAATCGCAGTGCATGTTGTTTTCATGGTATACCTTGTTTTACCACTGTAAATTTTCGTGCGAAAATAAATAAATGATATGCAAAATAAATAATAAATAATAAATATTAATAAATAATGAATAAACAAATGCTGGTTAAAGAAAAATGAGAACCCTGTCGAGATTTTCCGATCCATCTACATAACCATCCGCAAGAGATGTAAAGCTCTATAACTAGAAGAGATGCTAACCAGAGCAAAAGACAAACGAAGCGAATTTTCAGGGATCAGCCGACCTACTCTACATTAGCACCTATCTGTTCTTCGGAGCGTTCGTCTACATCGCGTTCAACGTGGAGTTCAGCACTCTCGTCAAGGACAAGGTCATTGAGGGCTCGGTGAAGATGCTCCTTTTCTGCCTAGCTCTGCGCTGCCTCGGCGTCATGTTCATCGCCCTGCACCGATACATCGTTGTGTGTCGCTGGTCGTCGAAAATCAACATGGTAGGCGTCTCTCGTTCGGTGCCACCGCTGACAAAGCCATGCTCTTTTACGAGTTGCAGACCCTAGCAACGTCCAATCCTCTTTATATTATTGGGACGCACTGGTTTCTAGCTGTGATAGTGTCATCTCCAGTTTCTATCTTTACGACGATGGTTTTCGGACCCAGCTTCGAGAAAAGTGTGATCGCTAGCGACTCATCTTTTCAGGTATGGTAAATACCTTGAAAGATCGATCAGTTAATTCGGTAGTCTACCAGTGGCTGTGTAGACAAACACCTCATGATAAATTTCCAATAATAGCAACTCTTCACAGAGATGTCTCCATACTTCGTCATGATTAAAATTGTACCACTTTCACTTTACACAGAACACTTTTCTCATTTTAAACCGGATACTTCATCTTCAATGGGGCACTTTCCATTCTAGACCGAACACTTTCAAAAGTAACACGACCATTTCACAGCTAGGTCAGACGTCCTTAATGTTTAAACAGACATTGTCTACAAAAGTTAACATGATATTTTTCGATTTTTGTTAAACATTCGCCGAAGCATAGTGATAAGGAAAATAACTACATTGTTTTAACAAATGGAGAAATTTTGCCATCTAACTTCGGACATATTTTTCGAACTTCGAACTTAGCATTTTTAAGATTGTCCTGACGTCTAGAGATCATTGACTTTCGTCGTTTCATAAGAATACATTGCGCAGCGCAGTCGCTATACACATTGGCGAGGTTCTTTACTTAGGTTGTGCTTTTGACCAAGCTAATATGTGGATTCCCTTTCCTGCGAATGTGTGGTCGATCCTTTAGATTGCTGAGTCCATTTTTCGATCAAGCACTCGAACAGGGATGGCCGTCATCAGCCAACATTGTATACTTCTCCAAAGTACCACGATCGTTCCATTTTGGCCGTCGGGCATCTAAACTTTTTAAGCAGAACGGGATGTTCATCGAGAGAAACGCAGCCGTCCTATCCCAGATGATCTCCGCAGAATTTATGTACTACCAGGCCAAAATCTAAACTTTTAACCTTAGTCGCAATCAATCACGCTTGTTTGGCTCTCCATCTGAATCTATGTAGGGTCATTAAAATTAAATTTCCGTGCACCATTATTCTAAACGATTCTGTTCATATGTTAAGGTGATCACCATCGTGTCTAATCTAACCGTTTTTGGACCGTTCATTGTTTGCGTTCTTTGTTATGTCGCTATATTAAGAAAATTTTGGCGTAAGCAAACAACGATCACGTAAGTTTTCATTTCTTGCTCTCAAAAATGTACAATCGAAATATTTGTTGTCAGACAGCAAAGCAACTTTCATAAGAATTTCCTGCATTGGTGCAGCTTATGGACTGAATTCTTTTCTTGTGGAGGAAACAGTATACATGTGACATTAGGGAGCGTTGTCTTGTTAGACCGAAACATGTCCAAGCTATCGGACTTTGGACTAAATGCCAGTTTTTGAACAAATAGCACGTGTGAGCCAGTGGAAGATAGATGGCATTCCTGATGCTACAGTCACCATCCATGGTTTCACTACAGTCTGTTAAGAACTGGCGGATACATTTTTTGCTGACAATTCGTCCTTCTTCAAAGAACATGCGACACGCGTTGACATGATACGTGACTTGACACTTGGCTGTCATGCGAATGGATTTTCCTCGCGTGGGAACGTTTGCGGAACTTTTCTCCGACTCTCCAGAAGCATTTTTCCTCATCATCACAATATCGTAAACTGGGAATCTTAGATACCCGAAGAAGAATCGAATTATTTCAGCTGGCGAAGGTCCAGCGCAAATACTTTCGCTAATCCAGCTTTTCGGTTGTTCTGCGCACTAGTATGCAACGTCAAGAACCTTCTGAGGTTTTTCTGTTTACAAGAAGCGTATGGCGTTCAAGAACACGGATCGCAACCTCTGCAGCAACTGGGTATAGCAGGGAACTTGAATCTAAATTTGTCCGGATTTTAGCACCGCACCTTGTATGTGCATTTTCTTTTGTCAGGCAAGAATCGAGCCTCAAGGGCTATGAAGTTTTAGTCCATGGAAGAAATAACTGCGAACCATGGTAGTTCCAGAGAAACTCACTAAAGTGACTGGTACTGAAGTGATACGCAACCGAAGAATGTGACAGCAAAAGCGGAGAAAAGCGCGTAAAGAACGCTGAAAATTGGAATTTTATGTGCTAATTTTAAATAAGAATGTTGTTAAACGGTGTGTTCCAGTTATACAGCAAGGAAAATGAAACGAGAAGTGCGGCTATGCATTCAAGTAGCGATGTTTGTTTTTGCGTTCTTTCTTCTATTCACCTATTCCTTCACACAGCTGATATTCCTTATTACGTCAGTGAGTTTGTTACTGAACTATACTATTCTGCAGCTATAGCCTTCCGCACTAAGGATGCCACATGATATCCGATTAATATTCATATTAAGCAGCGTTACTACTAGAAGTCCTTTCGGAACTACGCGCTACATTGGGTTGATCAGAAAGTCTTTATAAACGAACGTTCTCGAAGCTTCTCTGAAAGAGCGCGCATATAAGCGCGCATACTAGGGTTTTGGTGCAATGTCAATTTCACGAGAGCGTCTTCGAGCAAGCACCTGCTAAGGGTGGCGACGCAGCATAGTAGCTACGGCGGCAGTCAGCAACATTAGCAGCGCATTGTGGTGGGGGTGGGGTGCACCACTATCAACCGTAGGTTTGCTCGGTTTGTAAAAGGAGACACGGACTTACCAGGTTGATATACCCCCAAGCAAAGAAAAATTCCGCCGTTCTCGACGCTGTAAAGGAGGATTCGGAAGCTACCACCCGGAATCTAACGGCAAGACTCGGATGTACCCAATCGGCAAATGTCTGTCGTCTGCAAACCCCCAACTACCGAAAAGTGCTGACTCGACAGATGTCGCATGCCTTGACCGATAGATATCAGAAGTGCACTGAAAGGGGAGAGCGCTAACGTTGGTCATAGCTCGTTGTGCGGACCGAATACGCAAACAAATTCTCTCATCGGTATCCGAACTATTGTAGTTCATGCCCTGAAATAAAACAAAATATGGCCAAACTAAAAATTAGCTCGCGTTCCAAAACTGTTGCTAAGCGTCCCCATTTTCATTTCAATGTTTTGTGTAAGCTCGAACTTCTTTGAGAGAATTGATGGTATAATTTTATAGAAAGGACAAAACTACGAAATTCGCACTATTCATCCTATAGTGTCCGGATTGCTCTCTTTTGTTGTACCGTGGACACTTTTGTTCTTTAACCGAGACGTGTCAGCACTGTTGAAGAAGACTCTCAAGGTAAAGCTGATTTTTTATAGTTTTGCGTTTAGGGACATACGTGGTCGGGCACCGTTAATGCTCTTTATATTAGGTTGGTGCATAAGTTCTCGGGCATTTGATCCCTCCTGAATTGAAAGCGCATTTTCCCCCAAATTTCTCACATGTATCAACGCGTAATTGATCGATCGATAGAGAAAGGAAAGGGCTACAAAACCGTTCCTAACATTTACTTCTGCGTTGTTAACGTCAGCTATTATGGCTAAGCAATTCATCCCAACTGAGACGCATATTCGGCACGTCATGTTATTCCTGCATCAATCTGGACTCAATGCCAACGAATCGTATCGTCGCCTAAAGGATGTTTACAACGAGAGTGCTCCTGCTCGAAGTACTGTGTACCAGTGATTCTCGAAGTTTGCAGTTGGTGAATTCTCCGTTGAAGGTAATGAACGAGAAGGGCGCCCGATGACACTGGATTTGGATGGCCTCCGAAGTAGAGTGGAAGCGGACCCCTACCAAACCACTAGCGAACTATCAAGCACTCTTGGTGTTAGTCACTCAACAGTCGCTCGAGGATTGAAGTCGATTGGCAAGGTGCAAAAATTGTATCGCTGGGTACCTCACGACTTGACACAACATGACATGGATCGCAGAGGCGATGACGCTCTGTCTCTCCTTACCCTCAGACGTACCCACGGATGGCTGGACAACCTTGTCACCGGGGATGAAAAGTGGATACACTACTCTAATTATCACCAACGTGCACAGTGGGTTGAAGCAACTGGAGAGGCAGAGGACGTTCCGAAACCCGACCTTTACGTGAAAAAAGTGATGCTATGCATTTGGTGGAGAGTTCTTGGCGTAGAATACTGGGAACTGCTGGACAAAGGGATAGCAAAGACGGCAGAGGTTTACGTCAACCAACTGAGGAAGTTGAGGGCCCACCTTCAAACCACACGAGGAGAGCAAGTGAAGGTGTATTTTCAACACGGCAACGCTAGACCGCATATTGCTAGAGCGACGGCGGCTGAGTTGGCGGACTACGGATGGACCGTTCCTCCACATCCACCTTACTCACCAGATCTCGCTCCTTCTGATTATCGTTTGTTTTCAAACCTTCAATGCTATTTGGACGACAATTTAAGAACCGAGAGGATGTCAAGGAGTCACTGCTCACATTTTTCGAATCACAACCGGCCACCTGTTGGAGAAAAGGCATCCATGACTTACCAGCACGTTGGCGAAAGACAATTGGTGTAAAGGCTGGTTACTTCAAATGATTTGATGTTGTTGTACGCATGTTGTGATAAAAAATATTTCATGCCCCATATATCCGGGAACTTATGCACCAACATATTTAATAGTAGTCACTACGCGACGTCAAATACAATAACCTTCTTCTGTTGCTCACATTTTAGCTCATGCTGTCTGCACCTCCTTCTCGAAGAAATCAATGTCGTTTTCTCCTCACTTACTTGGTCTTTTTGTCTAGCCCCTAACTTTTGAAAACCTTCTCTACACAAATCTGCGTGGCGTAGGCTTCTATCTAGACAGTCGAGGTTCCTCAAAAAACCGCAGAGCTTAAAATGAGAATGACTACCAAGTGTTAGAATAAGACTACATGCTAGTAAAGCAGTTTTTCACAAGCGGAATGTCCACTCACTCCCCCGAGAGAAAACGATTGGACAGTGTTGAGCAGGCTTTGGCGCGAGAAAATGCTCGCAGTCAGTAGAGAAAATTTCCGCAACCTCTTGTCAATAGGTTGCTCAAAGCTTCTGAGTGGCGTTCTAGCCCTGTCCTTTCGCAACCAAACGTTCAAACAATAAAATAAGCCTTTCCATGACTTCATAAGATGACCAATAAGGTGACCAATAGCCTCACGTGCAAGTCCAGGGGATTGGTGTTGGGCTTGCCAGCTCTTTTTAAGATTAGTGAATGGAGAGTACACCTCGTACTTCCCAGTGATCGAAGGCAGTGCTGTGGAGAGGAAAAATAAGAACGATACTTTTTTAGTTTATTTATGCATACCTGTCATTTCATGTCTGAAGCGGAAATTTTTGGACCCCCTGCTAATGTAAAAGTAAGATAGGTCAGTATTTTTGTGAAAATGATGAGGTATACATACACCTTAAGCAAGAAGTATTTACACGAAACATTTAATGGACCCTCTTGTTAGTCAGTTTTTTGGCCTAGGAGCTCTGCTAAAGGTTTCTTTCTTTTCAAAACACAAGCTAAATATTTAACATGTAGTAAAGCGCTCTGCTATTGCGGGCATTTTTAACTGTGAATATCGAACATTTTCTCCGTAGCCCTTCCCATCCCACTACACAATATTGCACATATTTTCTATATTATCTGCTTAAGTCTTATGCTTTGCCGGTGTCGAAATGAGCACAGATAAGATTTTCAGTGATGTTCCTCGAAACCGCATTTCTTTCAGCGCGAAACGACTGTCGTGCATAGAGCGATATCATGGAGTACAACACATTGAGTTCTGGTATTCATTGTTTAGCAACTGTAATAAATTCTCACGGAAGTGTTGTAGTTTTACATGTAACTCTGGTGATCGAATGCCGTATGATATTTTCCTCTTGCTGAAGCAGTACCTATTTCAACAATTCGCACTATTCGGAGAGCAACAATTCGCACTATTACTCGTTGAGCCAATGTGAGTAATGAGAGGAGAGGAGCAGCGATTGTACACTTAGAGAACATATTTGACCTCTGACCCTTCTTTGGTATGAAACTATACAAATTGGATTTGAGACTTGTATTTTATTTTTACTAATCTACTAGCTTGCACACTTAAATGTGTTATTTTTCTGAATTTCCTGGAACGATTTCAAGGAGAAACCTACAACCTGTAGAACACATTCCGACAATTAATAAGTTCGAACTTCTAGCTGTTGACAACCAGCACGTTCTTATCAGTGTAATTCGTGGCCCGAAATATGCCAAGTGCAACATTTTATGCCAACTATTTTGTATTGGCTATTTTGTAGGAAAGTACAGTCACTTGAAATAGAAATCGACGAGTTTCTCTCCGGCTTAATACAATGCGTGGGGTATCCGTCAAAAAATTAATTAGCGCCAATCTTAATCCTTACTATTGTTCTCACCATCAATTTCTCACTCATGATTTATCGGGTTAGATTAGTTGTTCAGATCTTTATTTTAGGTTTACTATATAAATACAATACGATATATTTCGCTTACTTCTAGCTTTGATTTTCTAGGAAAAATTTACAATCAAGTCAAGGGGATAATCATGCTGAAAGAATGAGACAAATTTAGTCGCGGTTTCAGAGTGGTCAACTACGACCGCTGCGTGTCTTAGAGCCGCTGTTTATTGGATGTTTGACGTTCATAACACCATGGTCGCTTATGTTTTTCAATGCAGAGGTGTCCAGCATGTTCAAGATGAATGCGGTAATGTTCGAGGCTTTCTTAATTTGTGTCTTGGAAGCCTTTTAAGTGAGTGGCTTTTTTCAGTTGGTGACTCCAATGAAGAAAAGCGTGTGGAGTACAGCCGAGGTGTCAACACGGATCGGGAGGCACGATGCAAATGCGCAGTGAAGGGCGCAGTGGGTCGTCCTCAGAGCTGTTCTTTGAACATTCAGTTACTGTTCCACGTGACTCATGTGTTGATGCGATTGTTGATTTTAGCTCGTTGACTTATTGGCTTATTTATTGTGTGACTTCATTTTCTTTGAATCTCTAAGTCTAGCCCAGCTCACGTAGATCTCCAATCTTTATCTGGCTAATAACGGCATCATTAATTGTCTGTGTTGATGTATTATATTTCAACGGTATGTAGCGTGTGGACACCTTAAGTGACCATGTAAGAAGCTGATCAATTAAAGTTTGGCGATAGTCCGCAACATAAGGTAAAGTACCCGTGAGTAGGGGTCAGCTTCATCAACGACTTACATAACTTTAACAGAGAATTCACAGCGGAAACGCAGACAACGCGGCGTATCGATCACAATATCGCTTGATAAGCTGCATTATCTGAGTTTTCCGCTGTGAATTCTTTGTTAAAGTTATGTAAGCCGTTTATGAATCCGGCCTTTATTTCACTTCAACATTTTGACGTCAAGATGAGCTCCTTTCCAAGCTTGGACGCTTCCGAAAACAAATTCAAAATCTTACGAATCGAAACGAATCTCATTTAGAGCAGACACCCTCCAAGGTCGTCAAAATAAATTTTTTTCTTAGGAAAGTCTACTAGTACTTGCTTAGAGATTTTGTAATTTACCTGACCAAAATTGGGTGAAAAATCTCTGAAACCCTATGGTTTTTTAGAACAACTGAGGATTTAAAATCTATTCCAAAGAGTAGGAAAGCAGTAATTTTTATTTAAACTAAAAGAAAAATAGCCCAATGCGTTCATTTGATACGTCGCGATTTTCATTTGTTATTTATCGAAAATTCTACTTCGTGGAGTTAGACACAATTTTACTGTAAAACAAAAATAATTGGAGAAAACAAAAATATCTTTACCTTGCGTTTTCAGCTTTTCATTTACACTACCAATCAATCAAAAACGGAGAGTGCATGGAACGATCTCTCCCTTTACTACATTCAAGAATTGCAGCTTTTCTGCATTCAGAGAAAGTTTTAAATTATTGTTCCATGTCCGACTGTCGCTGAATCTTGGCATAATTTTAAATAGGAATCGTAGAATTGCCTTGACCTCGAGACCAAGATTGGTATAATATTTATCCGGCTAACGTTTCGGCGCAACCGCCTTCGTCAGAGCCTGGAAAAAAGAGAGAGGAGAGAGGAGAGAGGAGAGGAGCGCATAATGGTAACTCAGGAGCTCGCCCCTTTTGCTGATCTTTGCGGTCTAACGGCAGGTAGTGATAGAGGGATGGTCGCTGAAGAGATGACCAGAAGGGGAGAGTCTCACTCATCCAATCTGCCTCCATCCGAGAGTGACGTGACAGCCTCTCGGCTGCAATATTAAGGTTAGTTGGGACTGTGCCACTTCTGCTCTGTCTCGTTCCATCTCTATCTTCTTAGACCTCTGTGACTTGAAGGTAGTCCTTGGACGAACAACCTCTCTAAGTTCCCTTGTTTTTCCAGGCTCTGACGAAGGCGGTTGCGCCGAAACGTTAGCCGGATAAATATTATATCAATCTTGGTCTCGAGGTCAAGGCAATTCTACGATTCCTTTTTAAATTATTGCTTTTCAATAAAAAATTTGTTAGGATAGGATTGTGTTTACTTTGGGTGTGTTTGTTTTCACTGTGTTTACCTCATTTTAGTTATATTATGTGTTTTCTATGAAAGCGATAGTAAATTTTTTCAATAACGGAGGTTAAATTATAAGTTTTCTATAAAAGCTGTACGTAAGTTTTCAGTTTTCATATGACAAAAATTTATTTTGTCCTTTTGAAGAAGAGCGAGTTCAATCTGGGAGAAGATGCTCATTTTGATTTGCTTTCATTTTTATTTATTGTTGAGAGGTATCGAGCTTGTTTTGAAAAGTGTAGTGAAAAGTGTCCAATTTGGTTTGAAAAGTATCCAATTTGACGTGAAAATGCTGGTACATATAAACAGAACAGTTTTCAAATTCAATACTGAACAATGTCAAAATATTAGCGCGTGTATTCTAGCATGATTGTAGAATTATGTTATATCGCCCATCCTACAATTGCTCTGCCTATTTTCATAGTGCTGTAATTTGTTGTATATACTTATACCTTGTTATGGGTCAATGGCATAATCTTAGAATCGGATCTCTAATGACGCGTTCCTATAATATTATAATAATAACGTTCGAATAAATGATGATTTTGAAGCCATTCATTCATTGATTTTAGCAACTTTTATTATTTTTATACAAGTGCTCCGACACGCCAAACGGCGTGTCTCGCACTTGCGCGCTTCGCGCGACTTTGCACCATCACTGATCTAAAGAAGGTAGCTTTTGTCAAACTTAAAATTCGCTAACATCTAGGACTTGCTGCGTACTTCATCGGCATCAGGCCGTTCACCACTTCGGTACCTTTCATCATAGACATTTTCTCCACACCGTGCAGTAACATCACTGGTTTATGCTGCGTAGTACTTCGGCCCCTCCACTGTGTACACGTCTCCCGAATCCGGGCGCCAGTATCCCCCTCACTCGTTTCTTGTTTCTAGATCTAATTGCTGGTCCGCCTTTACTGGCCTTCCCCCCCCCCCCACCTTCCTGGTCCCAACCCCTGGCCCACTTCCTTGTTTTCACCATTGACCCTCTACTGGTCTCTTCTTGCTGGCTTCCCCGCCCTGGCCCCTCCTTCAGGTTGTTCCTTTCCTTCCTGGACGCTCACCTGGTTCACTCTAAAGGTCCCTTACTTCCCTTCTCCACCACTCCTTAGTGGTCCTACCATGCTCAAGGCAGAAGTCAGTGACACGTATTCAGAATCAAAGCTCAGAAACGCGCGCAGACGCCTCTGAGTCAAGCAGGGGAGGGCTGCGCTTCCTCTGCTGCAACATCCCATGTTGAACGGCAAACATTGCCCGCGCGAGGTACGCAGAGGCGTACCTGGCGCGGGTAACGTTTTCCGTTCAACATGGGATAATGCTGAGTTCTGCATGCGGCCGGTCGTCGTACGACGACGATGAGACCTCTGTTTCCTTTCTTTTCGATCTTCTGAATCCAGACGGTTGTGGTGCGACGAAGGGAACCCGCCTTCTGGATTCAGGGACTCAGAAACGCGCGCAGACGCCGTTGTGTCAATAAAGAGGAGGCTGTACTTCCTCGGCTGGGGGAGCATCCCATGTTGAATTCTGGATGCGGCCGCTCGTCGTACGACGACGGTGTCACCTCTTTTGACTCCGTATTCTTGTTGCGCGACGAAGGGGATCCGTATTCTGGATTCAGACGCTCAGAAGCGCGCGCAGATGTCGCTGCGTCAAGCAGGAGAAGGCTGTGCTTCCTCTGCTGCAGCAGCATCTCATGCTCAATTCTGAATGCGATGCCTCGTCGTTGGACGACGGTGTCTCCTCTTCTGACTCCAGAAGGTTGTGGTGTGACGAAGGGAACCCGTTTTCTGGATTCAGGTACTCAGAAACGCGCGCAGACGCCGTTGTGTCAAGCAGGAGGAGGCTACGCGTCCTCTGCTGTAACAACATCCCATGTTGAACGGCAGACGTTGCCCGCGCGAGGTACGCGGAGGCGTCGCAAGGGGTTCCATGAGATTGCGCGTGCATCCACGAGGCGTATCTCAGCCAGGTTCCCAACGTGAGTGAGATACGCCTCACCATCTACAGGGCAGGGAGCTAACTCAAATATATAGTGGTAGATTAACAACGAACTAACGCCTAGTCCATATTTGCGCTATCTCGCGGCGCGGCGTGATGGTCGGTATAGCTATTGATTTGTCGCGTTTCCTGGCGATGCCCCATTGCATTTAATATTCATGTATGCAGGTGCCGTTCAAAGAGGGCTGTGCTTTCGGTAACCGATTGGCTGGCGCGTGTGTTCGGTCGGTGTTCTTCTTAGTAATGACTTATTGGCGTAACTCACACTCCAATGCTGCCCATCTTCGCGACATATGCGCAAAATGTATCAAACGGTTTTTCTTTCAAAGAGCTACCTCTGGCAAAACAAAACCCTGTTCCCTTTAGGCTTCCTAGTTTGGTGTGCTTATTCTGTCCCTATTATAGTTAGCTTTGAATTTGCCACCGCTTTCGATCGAAGAACGAAGAAAATAAGCCTTTTTGCCTTAAGATTAGATTTGATTGCAATAGCCTATTTTGCTGGATGTAGAAGAGCTCGAGATAGCCACGCGGGACTTTACCGCCTTCCGTCCACACCACAAACTTGGGTAATTAAACGTTTATTCTCAATATTTTACAATAAGAACAAGAACCTGAAACGATTAAAGCGACAGGGAGAAGCTCCCCAAAAAGAGACCCACAAAGAGGAATGACAGCGTTCTAAGCCGGAATGCTGTCTTTTATAGATAACTCCTTTTATATGAGCTCATAACAGGAAAAACATCTCGATAAGAAAAGCGTTTTATGAAACATTCCTATCGGCGAATCAGCTATCTCATAACATCTCAAGGCTAAACATTCACAGCATTTAACAACATTTGCAGCGTCTACATTTTCGAGAGATTTTTGCTAAAACAAAATAACTAAGTCACTACATGGAACTAGAGAGCAAAAAGTAGAGAAGGCATTCACTATAGTCAATTTCCACGATGCCAATGGCGGGGATTATTGCTATGGTGGTCGTTTCTTGAAGATCAACAAACTGTTCTGACTTTTCCATAGAGCAAATAAGTTCTGAGTTCGCGCAAAACATGCTGGAACAGAAATAGCCAGGACAGCAGCTGTTCGGGTTAAAAACAGTGCAGGACATTGTTTGAGTAATCTGAGATTCAACTCACACATTATGCCGCTTCTGATAGAGAAAATCTCTTCTTTACGCTCGAAAAACGTCGACATGCAGCTAATACGTTGCCGCACGGGCGCCCACCATGACTATGAACGGAGCAGTAGAAAGATCTGATCGCAGACGCGGTCAGCATCTTGCTCGTCTTAAGGTCTCGAGTATAGCTGGTAGCAAGCGGTAGAGGCACTGTACTCCTTCTAGTTAAAGCCTACTTCTATTCGGTCCCCCGCCTTCGTTCTGCGCACCAGCCAATTCCTACGGGGGACGAGCGTTCTACTTCCTGGTCCCCCTGGCCCGCCCACCCCCAGCCCCCTGGGCTTGCTCGAAAGTCCAGTGGCTGCCTTACGAGATAGTGGAGACGCAGACATTTGCCACGCCTCTGTATAAAGGGCAGGAGTAGAACGCCACTCCGCCAATTCCTACGACCCCGTTTATATTTCCAACGCCGAGCGAGGCGATGGCATGTATAATAGCCAAATTGGTCGATCATGTCGCTCGATCGATGTGGCCACAAAGTATCCAAATTGGGCGACCGACTCGCTCGATCAATGTGGCCACAAAACGTAGCGTCGCGCCGCTCGGCATCGAAGTATAAACGGGCCCTACCGCGGTCGGCAATTGCGCAAACGGAGGGCTACGGCGGTAACTCAGCGGCGGCGGCAATATTATTGTGAATCTATCAATACTGCTGTGCCAAACGAGGTTAGGTGGACCAGTTTTATTGAGCGGCCTAACGTTTCGACCTGTTCGTCGTCTTCAGAGGCCTAAATGTGGTTCAAGATTTTAGATTTGTTACTTACCCGACCAAGCGCCTTACCCCCCTTTCCGACATCGTCCTAGGTACCAAAACAAAAAACCCAATGCATAAAAATAAACTCACCCGCTGATCCACCATTGACGCGGAGCGACATCGCTACCGCTGCTTAGTAGCCGAGTGGTGACTGAGACATACTGTGTCATCCCGCGCTGATTATACTGGGTATCCGTCGCCGGCTTCGCCGGCGCCGTACGCTGGACATGCGGGCCAGGCCAGGCTTGCCGGCTTCGCCGGCTTCGGGTGTGGCGGGCCACGCTGGGGAACGTAGTCCAAACGTAGCTGGGGATGATTCCTCAGCCAGCGTCCATCGCCGGCTTCGCCGGCGCCGTACGCTGGACGTGCGGGCCTCGCCAGGCTTGCCGACTTCGGGTATGGCAGGCCACGCTAGGAACGTAGTGCAAAAGTAGCTGGGGATGATTCCTCAGCCAGCGTCCGTCGCCGGCTTCGCCGGCGCCGTGCGCTGGACGTGCGGGCCACGCCAGGCTTGCCGGCTTCGCCGGCTTCGGGTGTGGCGGGCCACGCTAGGAACGTAGCCCAAACATAGTTTGGGATGCTTCTTCAGCCAGGGTCTCTCACCGGCTTCGCCGGCGCCGTACGCTGGACGTGCGAGCCACGCTAGGAACGTAGTCCAAACATAGTTTGAGATGCTTCCTCAGCCAGCGTCCGTCGCCGGCTTCGCCGTCGCCGTACGCTAGACGTGCGCCACGCCAGGCTCGCCGGCTTCGGGTGTGGCGGGTCACGCTAGGAACGTAGTCCATAGCATGTGCATAGATTGAAACAGAAACGAAAATGGGTGAGGAAAAGGTCAGCCGCAGTGTGAAAATACAGAAATGCAGACGAAAAGGGACGGATGCAAAAATGAAGTGAAAATGGAGGGTGAAGGTCAATGAACCCGTACCGAGAGCAATCGCACAATGTTCTCTGCTTTGCATCCTTTTGGCAGTCTGCTCATAAACACATTAAATGGGATCAACATGCGACCATCGACAGTTCGTGCGCCGTCAGCAGTAAACATCCTCGGAAGCGGTGGGCGCAGCGGATTAGCGCGGCAGACGCGGCGGGCGCAGCGGACGCGGCGAGCGCGGCTGGCTTGAGCGCGGCGGACGTGGCAAGCTTCAGCGCAGCCCACGCAGCCCACGCAGCCGACGCAGCGGACGCAGCGAACGCAGCGGACGCGGCGGGCTTCATCGCAGCGTGCGCGGCCGGCTTCACATAAGAGTGCATGTTGGCTTCACATAAGAGTGCAAACATGTCGTCGGACAGTGACTCATGCCTCTCTCGATTATATATGGTAATAATGATACCAGTGTCATTCGAAAGAACACACATGTCACCACCGGTCGTTCTATAGCTCACAATGCGAAAGGAGTGGCAAGAAGTCACTAGTAACCGAGGGACACTCATTTCAACTATTCAGAGCTGGGTTCCTTGCGGAAATCCAGAATGCTTCCAACGCTTTCCTAGACGAAGTATCGGTCTCATACGTCAAAACCATGCACTTAATATCAAAGTCGGTTCCTCTATGCCCCTCAACCCTGTGCTTGCCTAACGGACTAGACAAAATACCACGCCTTTTACTAGCCAGGTGTTCTTTAATGCGAACTGCCAGTACCCTTCCAGTTTCCCATATGTATCTTAGATTGCAAGTCCCACATTCCAGTTGATACACTGCACCAGCTTTGGCGCAATCTCCCAACTTATTGTAGGGACATAGAACACAGTTTTCTGATATACACTCCCTATCGTAGAGCCTATTTCGGATTAGCTGCTTCTTGATGTTGTCATTCGGGATGTTTACAAGCACAACATCATCTCCTAGCTGAGCCTAGAAGATTGGAGACTACTGTTGTGAATCATTCTTGCTGCTGCCGCACTTGCCGCTCAACACATTGTCGAAATTTTGTGCGGCTTCGGCACAGCACCGCTTGCCGCCGGCGGAAAACTTTGCGTCGCTGTCCCATGGTTAAGCATAGGGCCGCCGCTTTGTCGCAAAAGCGTGCGGGGGCCTTTAGTTCTGTGTGACTCCGGACTGGGCCCTAGCTGCGCGATAACGGGAGTCAGGGTCCCTTTCAGAACCGCGCTATAGCGTTAGCAGCTTGTCCAACTCATCTTCTTAAAAGGGGCTGGCTTGTGTTGATGTAAAAGTAAGCTGAAAGGTACCCGAAAAAATCTACGTCAAATCGGGGTCCGTGCCTTATGGGAGGCGTTATTTATTTAATATTATTTATTTATTTATCAGACATGAACATAGTCATGCACTACATAAGTAATGGCAGATAAACATATACCAGGTCACACAAACTACAACAAACATAAATTAAACAAGCACAATTAACATAATTTTTACGCATCATTAAGGAGTTGAACAAACTCTCAGACATGTCTATGCTATTCTCATCCTTACCTAATAATAAGTACAAGTCCTTATGATTTCTGTAAGTGAGGAAGTTTGGGAAGTTATAACGGAAGGAGGTCCGATATACTCAAACTACGAGCGCAGAGTCCTGTGCTCGTTGTGAGGGTATATCGGATTCACTGCTGTAATGGCATTTCAAAGAGTTGCGAAATGGCTAGGCAGGCATCCTGCAGTGAATAAAAGGTTCCGCAAGGACTTAGGGTTATAGATATCATAGTAAACAAGAGACAAAGTACGGATAAGCAAGTCTTGCAAGAAGAACGAAGATTTTATACCCTGAGTCGTTACAGGACAAGTTAAGTGCATACTCTTGAAGGACAGGAGAAAGTAGACACCTCTCCCAAAACGCTTATTATCTCCACTTTCGAGCCATACTACAAAGACTGACTCCTTCGATGAACGACGTCCTTACAGTGGCAACTTGTTCCAGTTGCTCCGCTATTCTCACCGCTCGTAGAACAGCAAATTTCGAAAAATCTGAGACATAAATAGAATTACAGCTACAGTAGTGTAAGAGTGCCTTTTATTTCGCAGGTCTCTTTTCACATGACGGCTCTCAATTTTGTGCACAAACTATTCACCTATCTGTTTTTGTACTCAGCATGAATGAGTATAATGAATCAAGTAGGTCTAGCTGTACCTGTTTGCTCGTTATCAACGTAGCTTTAAAGTCTTCGTGACCTCATTAAACACTTTCTAGACTGTCCGTGGAAAGGACATTGACGTGCATCTAGATGAGCAACTTCATTACACCGTTTGTTTGAGAGAAAAAACTCAAGGACAAGCTTAAGAGAAGGATAGAGCATTATTCAGCACACTACCGTGCTTCTACAAGGTAGACCTCGTGATTTGAAATGGTGAGGCCGTGTATTATTACACATTTCAATTTCCAGTTACGTTTCTGTAAACATAAAAACGACCTTTTTAGAGTAGTCCCCAATATGTTTGTTAGAATGTTAGAGTTAGGACAAAACTCCCTCGGAAACTTCTCAGCGTTTTGTGCTACTATTTTTCATTCGTCTATTATTAAATAAAAATCCTACTTGACTTGCGCATTATTGCTAATTTTTATACAGAATTTTTCGCTCTATCTGACTAAATAATTTTTGTTTCAACGTTGTCTTATATTTCTGTTCTTGAAGGAATTATTGAAGTATGTCGAAGGAGCAATTGCGAACGATATTTTAATTTGACTTCAAATTGAGACAATCCGCAGCTGAGAGAGATTGACAAACCAACCAAGTGTGGGGGTCTAATAGTGCTGGAGAAAGCACTGAGCGCCATGGTTCAGTAAATTCCGGACCCGAGATTTCGGCCTCGAAGTTGGCCTCGGTAGCGGTCGACTTAGGGCAATCCTGGATGACGAGTTGAACGAATTGGTGGCAGCTGAACCATCCTGAACAATTAGGCCTATGTTATACTTCGGCGACGCGTCGGCCGACGTCGGCGACGCTGTGCTTTGCGGGCAGCTACGCACCTCGTGGCAGCCCGCCCAACACAGCGTCGCCGACGAGGTCGCCGAGAGCTCTGCAGGGGGTGTTATACTTCCGCCGCCGACGTCGCCACCGACGTCGTCCGTGGGTCGGTCGCCGCGCTGTGCACGGCGACGGGCCGTCGCCGGCCTCATTCAAGGCTGGGAGAAAATGCGCTCAGAGGGAGTATTTTGTTTGTGGGTGGGTTCTTCGTTCCCGGCACTGTCAACATCCTCGGCGGAACTCGAATTACGAAATCGAAAGTGCAAAAACGCCCATCTTGCGGCATCCAGCCAATAGTGTGAAAAAACCAACGGTCGCGTCAGACTCCTAAGTGGTCCAGTACCATTTGGATTGGGTTAGTCTAGAAGAAATAGAGTTCGCTTCAAAATATAGTTCATGCCTACTTTGAATCGACATGAGTTTCATAACCGCACATCAAGAAGGCGCCTCGTTTGCTTACTTTCTCTCAATGTCGGCCATCATTTTGACGATGTTTAGCACCTATCGCGCCGTAATCATCTTGGTTCTTCATCACTTGATACTTAAATAGGTTACATATTCGCGCTCACAATCTTCTTTTCCTCGCACACAAGATTTCCAATTATGCTCTACCTTAGACAAATCACATTTTATTCTATTCAGATATTCTATCGCCCGATTATGCAATCGCGTCTGCTGAATTTGCATTTCTTAAAGAGACTATATTACCGGTTATGATAGCTTCAAATTAATGACGTCGCCTGGGTTAGAGAGGAGCAATAGATGGCCTAGAACATGCTGAACATTCAGAACTGTTTTACAGCAGGTGCAAGAGTGGTGTGGCGCTGCTAATATGTAGCAGTTTGGAGAGGAGGAGGCAAAGGAGATGACTCTGACCCTCTCATTCGACATCTCACGCATCTCTTTCTCAAGATCGCTTTGAAAACCTGCTTGTAATCACACTTATCCATCCTTCTAAAAGCCAAAATTGGTTAGTAAGAGAACATTCGGAGATTAAGGTACGGCAGATTATGGTTGAGCAGACTACCGTACATACAGAACAACAAATCATCATCAAGTCTTGAAACATTAAGAAGAATTAAGAATAAAAAATCCTTTTGAAGATTAAGAAAAGCACAAAATGTATGCAATCGGCAGACTGGTGGCCAAATGATGACATTGAAAGCGCGCTCCGATGCTAAAAATGCGCTCCGATGCTCTCCTGTCAACGACGTCCCCGACGCCGCCACAGAATCTGTTGACGACGTCGCCGACGTCGACCACGCGTCTGTGGCGACGTCGGCGGCGTCTGTGGCGACGTCGCAGACGTCGCTGGTGACGTCAGCGTCGGCCGACGTCGGTGACGGGCCGTCGCTGACGTGTCGCAGCGTCGGCGACGCGTCGCCGAAGTATAACATAGGCCTTAGCGGGATTGCAGAAGAGGTAGGCGTCAGTAAAACTGCTGTTGCTGATGCTTTGAAACGCCCTGGGAATGTGAAAAAGCTCGAAACGTGGGTGCCCCACGAATTGAGTGAGCGGCAAAAATCGTCACGTTTCGAGATTTGTTCTCCTCTACTTTTACGCAGCAAAATTGACCCGCTTTGGATCGAATCATCACTTGTGAAGAAAGATAGATTCTGTACGATGACATGAAACGTTCCGGACAGTGGTAATGGTCACTGTGTTGGGGTCGGCGGCTGGTGTGATCCATTACAGCTTTTTGGCACCAGGCCAATCGATCACAGCAGAGTCCTACTGTAAGGAAATCGTCGCAATAGACCGAAAATTGCGTCAGCTTCAACCAGCATTGTTCAACAGAAGAGATCCGATTCTTTCGCACGACAACGCCTGCCCACACGTTTCACAAATCACTGTTCGAAAATTGAACTAATTAAGGGTTGAAGTTCTGCCTCACCCGCCATATTCTCCAGACCTCTCACCAACCGACTACCACCTTTTCAAACACTTTCAGATCCATGCACTCGATTACTCACGGTCGCGATTCTTATTCGATAGGTAGTGTAGTTGGTGCTGCTTACGTGAAGCATCAACGTGAGCATGATTTTACAACTGTATTTGTTTTATTGTTACAGGTGTGAAACTGCAAACATGAAATTTGCTAACAACTGAGTGAAAATCGTGATGTCTCCGATGAGAGCGTATTCTTCTCTTTTAAAACTAGAAATTAACGCCTTTCTACCTATTAAATCAGACTTGAGTCCATTATTTTTTTTTTCAAAAACGAGAATTTTACAAAATTTCATGTGACGTTTTCAGCTATTAGGCGGGTGAATTAGAACTTCAGAGAAAGTCGTGCTAAATTTGCGTCAAACAAAACCTGGAGAACGTCTAGTTTAACGTCGAGGGGCTCTTAAAGATTTGGAAGATGTTAAGTTTGCTTTCAAAAGCGTCATTCTGGCCCAGAAGTGTTCAGTTTTGACATAAAGAGTGTCCAATCTCTCTAAATTCTCCAAACATAACGTGGTCAAGGAGCAGTAATGCAACCAGTTCTTGGAGGCCCACCCCTCTCGGCTTCCTCAAATTTACTAAGCTTTTCGAACATTCTATAATAGATTAGACTACGATGTACTCCCACACAGTATCAAAATATCAGCGACTTTGCTACCAATATGAGTGTTTACACTTTTCAGGGAAGCGTATGGCCCAACGCTGTTTTCGTCATCAGTGCTCTCCTGACGGCTCCACTATATATCGCCATTATTTTACTTTTAATTCGTCATAGAAGAACGACGACGTTTTCGACACCGTTTTACTGGCTGATTATTTCGCAGGTTAGACTGAGTCTTCATTGGGCTGCTTCATGAGCATGCCGAGATCCATCTAAAACCGAACTTGGGCAGCGCTTTATGAATATTCTTAGATATGAAAGTTATACAAAAAGAACAAAACATTTGGACTTCAGGAAACATGGAGTGTGACTGAATGGTAATGCTCTGAATTCTTTTATGATCGTGGCTTTAACATGGAGCGCTTTTCCAGAAGATATAAAGGTTTGCATTAGTCCATCCCTTTGCAGGATTCGTCACGCATGCTACTTCTGGTGTCAGTTTTTCTAGGAAGGCGGAACAGCAGCAGTGCGGATAGAGATCCGGAAATAAAGATCCACCATAAAAACCTCGAAAGACACAAAACACATACTAACATCAATTCATACAAATGCCGAAATTATATGAAGAGAGAAGCTTACTGAATAGCAAAACTTTTAGCGGGTTGCAATGTAGTGGATCAAACAATTGCAGTGCTACCAAACACTTCACATAGCCATTTTAGGGTGAGGATCCGGTTCAGGAATGTTTGATGATGGGGAAGAGGAAATAACAGAAATTGCCTGCGCCAGATTCAGGTTCTTAAGCCTCCATCGCTTCGTATTGTAGGTGTGTTTTACCCATCACTGACGGTTTCACAAAGAGGATGTTTATGATATTATTTCAAAATGGTCAAGATCCTCCAGTCGGGGTTGGGTAAAACACTTACTTTTAAATCGACCGGATATCACATGGCGTTGTATAGGCTAAATACGCACTCAAATTGTTTTCAAAATTTTGACCCCATTTAAAGAGAGATAAACTCACGTTCGATCCACCTTTAGAGTGCTTTCGCGACTCTATATTTATTTATTTATTCATAGCACGGGTACATGGCACTCACGCGTAAAAACAGATTAAGGTAAATATTAGGTTGTAACGAAATAAATGGCACTGAACCACTGTAAATTTAAACAGTTAATATCTCGGCTTGTAGGCAAGTTTATTAATCGAAATAAAAGCCTTCTGATTCTACACATCTTTGCCAACGTGACACAAGCTTTTTTATCCCAGTAGCATAAAAATCAGAAGTTCTGGAATTGACGAAATCTTCGAAGGCACTTTCGGCATCCTGTTGGTATTTGAATATTTTCCCTACCAAGAACTCGCCAAGATGCTTGAAGAAATGGTAGTGTGTTAGGGAGAGGTCGGGAGAAAACGGAGGATGTGGTAGAGTTTCAATTCTCAGTTCATTCAATTTCTGCAACGTCATTCGTGCTACATGGGGGCGAGCATTGTCGTGCAGAAGGAGAACTCGCCTTCGGTTTACCAAGGCCGGCCGGATATCCTTCAACTTTTTCATCATTCCTTCAATTTCAATGCAGTACTTCTCTGCCGTTATGAATTCACCGGGAGGGAGGAAGCTGTGGTGAATAATTCCCAGCGAACACCACCATACTGTCACCACTACTTTCTTTTGGTGCTATTCAGGCTTCGCAATAACCTTGGGGCTCTCATCGCTGTCCACCCACTGTGCCGATCGTCGCCTGTTGTCGTACATTATCCATTTCTCGTCACAGGTTACGATGCGATCAAGGAATGGGTCCGTTTCGTTCCGTAGAAGCAGTGCGGACGAGATCTCATATCGTCGGTTTCTTTGCTCCTCAGACAGCCCGTGAGGCACCCATCTTTCCAGTTTTTTGGTCTTTCCAATTTCCTTCAGATGCCGGGCAGCTGTGTTGTGACTGACGCCAAGAACCTTCGCTATCTCCCTGGTACCTTTGTGTGGATCCTCCTCTACCACATCTCTCAGCCTGTCCTCATCAACGTCACTATGCCTCCCACGACCTTCATGTTCTTCCAAGCTCTCATCTCCATTCCGGAACTTCTGATACCAACGATACGCCGTCCCAATTGTGGAACATCCTTGACCGAATGCGGCGCTGATCTTCTCGTCCGCCTCCTTAGCTGTAGTGCCCAGCTTGAATTCATACAAGTAAATGCCTCGGATTACCCTTTTGTCCACCTGCAAAAAAGTCAATAAAACTCTAAAGTTTTCCAACTTTTACATAGAAAATTTGGAACTCACCGGTAGAGCAAAGTTTGCGCTTCTAAATGATATGCCAAATGTTACGGTTTGTGCTTGATCAAACGCGTAAAGACGCGCCAAAAAATGGCGCGAGCCAGTACCATTTAATTCGTTACAACCTAATACATAACGAAAGCAGTACTAGATACCAGTAGAACACAGAACATATCTAGAACAAATACTTGAAGGAATTTCTGGAATTTACGCAGAGGTAAGGATAGAAGGTGCTTGTTGTCCGCAAGAAGCAAGTTGAGCTCGCGTAAGCTTCTGTCAAAAATGTTGGATCTTGCCGTAGTCCTTGCAACGGGGACGTGTAGACGAAGTTTACTTCTTCTGGATCTAATTACTTCGCCTGGAAAAATTGTCAAGGGTTTATGTGAAGTTTTTCAGTGAGAATCTTAAAAAGCACTTTCAGTCAGCAACCTTCCTTCTATATAGCAAGGATTTCAGACCGAGCATCCTATTTTTTCTCGTTCGTTTGGGATGAGCGAGTAGTTTGAGCCAAAGCACCGCATCATTAACTTTCGTGTGAAGCTGATTTGAACACTTTCCAGCATGCCGATATCCCTCTTCTTTGAAGGACTGGGACTGTAATCTATCGTTGCCGACTCATCTACGGGGCGTACGTATGTTACGTAGCCTCGCAGAGCCGTTTCAGGATTTTTACTTTTGAGAGCCTTGAAAAGATTATACGCTAAAGTTCGCGATTTTCACCACAGAATTGCAATGCTTATCAAAATTGATGGGCGAGGGGTGCGCAGTCGGAGGAGGCGCCGGCTGTCGCCTGCAACCGATATCAGTAGCCATATTCATGACGTGGCGGGAGCGGGAAAGCAGGCGATGCCTTCCCGCTCCCGCGGCATCCCGCTCCCGGCTTCCTGCAACCCGGAAGGTATTCATAAACCGCCGGGAAGCGGGATCGACCGCGACGCGCGAGTTAGATTCGCAGCGGAGGAGGAACTGCAAGATTTCGAAAACCAAATTCTTACATTGCCTGGGTTTCAACCAGGGATGAGCGAATAACGAAATTTTATGACCCGGCTAACGGACAATTTTGCCTAAAAATCGCCGGATAACGGAAAAACGAATAACGAACAAGCAACAAAAATTAAAACTGGCTTGAAATTGTTCGAATCTCAACAGAATATCAGAAATTAATGAGCTGTTAAGTTATGTGCCATCTCTTACCATTTTAAAAGTATTTTGAAGAACTTGTCGGGGACAAAAGTGGCACGATCCCCAATAGAGAAACCAAGATTATTTTGTAATACAATCTCTTGCCACTCCACTCGACTGATGTTCCGGCAGAACCTTCTTCAGTGCCTGGAGAGGACAAAGAGAGTTTAAGAAGCTACTCGTTTATTGCCATCCTGGAGGACATCCTCGATGATTTGGCCCATACGTCAGCGTGTCTGACTTTCGAACGTCTTTAAAGGTCGAAACAGTTGCATATAATATGCGAGATGACATTTTTTTGGTGTCCACATCTTTTCATAGATCGCCGTTTGGGAATGCCCGTTGTTGGTGTAGTCACCTTCGTGGCCTCCTGTCCTTTCACCCTTTTCTTCGATTTCTACGATATCTCTGCGTGCACGGCGCACCCAGGACGTAGCACACGGCGTTGGACGTGTGACCATTAGGTTAAAGTGTTCCTCCATAGACGAAGACAGACTAAAAGAAAAAAATGGCTGAAGGATTGAGGCTGAAGGTTGTGATAACAGTTTGCATACTTTTACTTTTACTTTACTCACTTTTTCATAATTTGGACTACTTTACTATTGAAGAAATAATTTCTAATTTTACACATGCCTTCAGTTATATTTTTATTTTGTTGTTGTTCACTACGAAGTTCAATCCTATTTCGCTGACGATGTCTTCTTTTCCACGTAGAACGTGCTCGTAAAATGTCCACCGACTGACAGCGGAAAAGGATAAGAAGTGGTATCGCAATATCCCGTAGAAATAGAGTGCGTGACGCATCCGACGAAAGAGCCACTCATTGTCAATGTTTCAGATCAATTATGTGATTTCTTTCCAATCATGTAAGCGACAGAATCCGGACCTCCTTCCCCCCCCCCCTCCCCAGAAGATAGCCCAGGAAGACGTTAGGAGACATATGGCGAAGATAACCCCCCGTGAAGACGACTTTCGATAGCAAAATCGCCATCGAAACCCTACTGCTTGCGATTCAACACACCATCTCATGGACGGCCTCCCGACGTTCCCGACCGGTTGAATGCGGGTAGGTCGGGATCCTCCCGCCATCGGCGCGGGAGGCTCCCGTTGCTTCCCGGCATGTTCGTGAATACGAACTTTTGCCTCCCGGCCCGGTCGCTTCCCGCGGGAAGCCTTGAACGTTCCCGGGAACGCTCATGAATACGGTCACAGATTCCGGATTTGGATTTCCCGCCCAGGCCAACCAAGCCATCCATCCCTCTGTGGTCGGTGAATTGATACCAGACTTGCCTGTGAAGGACAAAGCGCTGACTTGTTCATCGGCTGGCCACCGCAAGTCATTATATGGCCAAATACGCATTCAACTCCACGACTTCAACTTCAACTTCCTATATGACGTCCCGTAGAAGTAGAATGCGTGGTGTATGCCAAAAGGGATTGAATAAGGCCGTGTTTTATTTTTATCCTCATTAAAATCGAACTTCTTATTTATTAAGAAACGCAAGTCTCAAACATCCTCAACTGTTTGGCTGAGTCATAAATTTTGCAATAAAATTTGTCTTCCAGCAAAAATAAGACTATACCACAAAAGAAAAATGGGTGACATAAACGAAGTAATTGCCGTTATTCTCTATAAAATTTTTCCGCATTTCATGGACTGAGTGGATTGCAGTTCTGTAGAATTCGGTCGGTTTCGACCTGCTGAAGTCGTGTACACCCGCCGTGACCTCATCAACATTGGCGAAGCGCCTACCATGGAGGAAGTGACCTGTCGACCGGAGCAGATGGCAGTCAAGTGGCGCAATGTCTGGGGTGTATGGTGGTTGTTTGGTTTTGGTCCAGCCCAGTCCCTAGATTTTTTCCAACGTCTGAAGCACCGCAAGCCGTCGTCTGTTGCCCTGGTGGATGATAAATTGGTTCGTATCGACTTCTTTCTTCACTAATTTTTGCTGGATCTAGTCGAGTTGTTGGCAAAAGCAAGCGTCAAGAATGATTTGACTACGTGGAGCAGATCCCGTTGCACTGGAACACTACATGTCCACCAAACGCACAGCAGGACTTTCTTTCGTTCTTTCGGTGAAACCCCGGTTTTAACATCAGAACCCCCAGCTCGTTGCGTTCCAGCTATTGCTTCCCGGCTTTACAGTCGTAGTGAAGCATTCCTTTTTCATCGCTGGTAAGAGTTGATCCAGGCTTCCTCGCAGGTACCGGTGCCGGAGCTCTTGGGAGTCAGAAGCATAGTGATTTTGTTGGGTTTCCGTCACGCATGAGGCACTGACGTAGGCGATTTTGGCGGCCTTCCAATCTTCTGCAGCCGACGAGCGGTGGTTCACTGGGAGGAGTGGAGACCATCGGTCAGTCATAGCGTGGTTTGAGAAGAATTCGACCTGATGGGTTTGCGCATAGTCGCTTTGTTCAGTTGATCTTCCCGGGGATGGTTAGTTTTTGTTGGCCTTCTGGGCGGAAAGGAACTTCTCTCAATGTGATTGACGCCCATGACTGGATTGCTGCCGAGCTCGAACTAATTGAAAATAAAATCACACACTTTTTCATTTTCAGTGGTAATCGTTCTAGTGAATAAAGATTTTGAACAGGAAAATTAACGATTTATAACTCAAAATGATCGCTAGGAAACAAGCTTTCAAATACAATATAACACTTCAGCGTATTTACCTTAGGTACCAGAAAAATTCAAATGTTGCAAAATTTATGACTCAACCTAATACTTTGAGATCAGTGGCTTGTAACATAAAAACAGGTAATCTTTCTGTATTATTCGCTTTGCCCCAATAGGTAAGCAAGAGGATTTCTCCGCTGCAAGTAGGATTTTCCACTGGTTATCCAGCTTCTATGTAGTGAAGTGCCGCGTGGATGCTGTGAGTATCCTCGTCTTTCTTGATGGTTTTGTATATTTTTTAGATAATAATCATTTTGCAAGTCACCCCCAATACGGCGATAGAATCTGGAAGCTCATGAGTGTACAGAATGAAAAGTAGAGGTGAGAGCACTCCTTCCTGTGAAACACCAGCTCAGACTTTGAACACGTAGGATAGCGCTCCTTCTACCTTCACCTGGTATGTTTTCTCGATAAGAAAATCGCGAATGCATTTGGTTATCATAGGATGAATACCAACCATGTTCATTTTGTGCAATAATCTGGGCATAGGTACCTGTTCAAAACCCTTCGAAAAGTCTAGATATACCACATCCATCCTATTTTTGTTTTCCATAGCTTTGGTCCAATCATTAAGAGACGTGAGCATTAAGCATTTTCTACAGATCTGCCTTGCAAAAAACCAAATTGGCTATCTGAAATCAATTTGTGGTTCTCTATATGGGCTATGATATGTTTTTTTATAAATTTTTCGAAAGTCCTGGCAAACACTGAAGTAATACTTATAGAACGATAGTTTTCCGGATCACTCAACGGAGACTTCTTAGAAAAGGGCGTTACGAAACCGAGCTTCCTTATTTTGGGCACTTGGACGTCATTATGTTGAAACTAAAAATATGTTCTAAAGGATAAAGTATGTGGCCTAAAATCTTTTTAATAAAGCTTAGTGGAATTAAGTCAGGAAAGAGAGTAGGATCTTGACCATGCTGAAGAGTTCGAACTCACAGGTTCGTCGAAGTGCTCAAGGAATTGCGAACCAAGCAGAGTTGCCTTGTCAAATGGTGACGAATAAGGGCATTAATATCAAACAGGGTGGATGTTGACTATCTTTTCCCACTGCGGGTACTAACATATTCATGAAAACTGTTTCTAGACTGAGATGCAAGGATTTTATTATTTAAATAAACATAATATCGCGGAATGGCTTTATCCACCTTGTTGCTATATGCAGCGTAATTTTTCCAGTCATTTACGTCATTCATTGCGGAGGCCATATGCCACATAAACGTGCCTTGCTGTTCCATTCTCTTCAAGTAATTCGGAGCCGTTATTTTTCCTTTTTTGCCTTCCGTAGAAAAACGAATATTTCAAAAACATGACCCAGAATGCCTAGAAAAGTCTCATATTTATTTTCTACCGTTTGAAGATGGTGCAATCTTCCTATCCAGTCAACACTAGTGAGGAAATCCTCATTCCTCTAGCGTCATAGTTAACACCACAAAGTCCCTTTTCCCATTCAAATGTTGGGCTATCAAAATCAAAAGAAATGTGAAACGTTACTGTTGCATGATCGCTACATCTAGTTTGGGAAGGTACGAGCTGCTCTAATCGGTAGGTTTCGGGCATATCGCGAAAGACACCTGGCGTACGACATATGTTCGTTGAGTATAAATCTGGGAGGTTAAAATCACCAAGAACAATGCTCGGAACGTATCATGTGCAAAAATCTCTGATGGCTTTTGCAAGTTGGGCAAAAGTTGGTGCTCGATACACACCTACAATATGGAGCAGGTCAGAGTGATGTCCAAACTAGTAGCCCCCACCTATCACTAGCTGATTCATGAAAAATTAAATTACACAATAAGTAGTTTTTCACAAGAAGTACACCTCTGATTTTTTTTTGCGATTACGATTACACCGTAGTCCAGTATATTGAAAAAATGCTATTCCTAAGAAAGGATTTAACTCATTTTGAGAACACAGCCACGTCTCAGTCAGATGCCCTCGTCCTAGTTATAGTGACAAAGCCCCAAAGTCAAAAACTTACAATTCTTCACTAACGACCTAATATTGTAGAAAATGCAGAAAAGCTGGAATGTGGTTAGCAAACTCCCAGCAGTTCAACGAACGGCCACTGTGCTGCGAGAGATCGATTCCGTTGCTGGCATTCGGCTGTGAAGGTTGTTACTGCTGAACGTGTTGAGACAGCGAACTGGCTCCTCCACAATCAACAGTTGACAACTCTCCATTGCTTAGACGTTCACCTCGTCTGCACTCTCTCCCGAGTAGGGACGAATGTAAGTGCCCCTTGGAAACGGAAAGAAGTGCAGACGAGGGGGACGACTGATTGCTTCAGCTCGGAACCGACTAAGGGGGAGAACACTATTACAAGTCTTTCCCAATTTTGCTACGATAAACAGCTGTAGACTTACATTCAACGCCTAGGAAATCAAGAATCTTATACACACAGTCAAAATCAGGAACATTTCTAACTAAAGAACAAACCGCTTCATCAGCTCCTTGACCTCTGTCCGGGTCTTCATCAACAGTTCGATGAACATCTTGACGTAGTCCGGGACTCTTGCGTTTCCCAATAGGGCCTGCAGGTGGTCAGTCTCCTGTTCGGGATCAGTTGATCGCCTCGGGCTGTTAACTGTAAGAGAGGACGAGCCGAATATTCCTAGACGATGAAACACGCAGAAACACGGCGAGACTCCGAGATGACACGCCGCACCGTGTGGGAAACGAGGAACTATGATATGTTAGTACGACCGTGCGAACGGAAATTTTTAGGCAAAGCCGTGTATAAGCAAAAGATGGCGACCTGCGCGTACGCCCTTTTCATTCTAAAGCTAGCATTTTGGCACAAATGGCAGAAAGCCATTCATAATTGACGAACGCCCTTAGCTGTCATTCATTTTTGGACTTCACCTGTCGCCGTTGATCATCGACTTGCTAGAGCGGGCGCCAGCAGCGTCTCCATTCGTCCCTGTCGCGTGCCAGAGTGGTCCAATGGATCCTCCTCGCTCGAGGGACACGAAGAGCGTCATATCGGTCGTTCAGGGCTTTCACGAAGAAGTCCGACCAACGCGTTGGTGGGCGTCCTGGTGTTCTTTTGACATCCCGCGGAATCCAATCTGTGACGACTCTCGTCCAGCGGGTGTCTGCGAATCGCATTACGTGGCCGGCCCACCTAATTTTCGACGACTTGGCCCATGCGACAGCGTCTCTGATCTTCGAACGTCGGCGAAGCTCGGAACTCCGGAGGCCTTCTCTCACTTGCGTGAGTCGTGTCACTCCGAGCATCGTCCTCTCGATTCCACGCTGCGCGACGCTGATCGCGTGTTCATCCTGCTTTCGTATAGCCCAGGCCTCTGAGGCGTATGTTAGGGCAGGAAGAACAGTGGAGTCGAATAGGTGGGCACGGAGTCGGACGTTCTTCGTCTTCTTCGCGACTTCTTCGACGCTCTTGAAAGCTCCCCAAGCCGCTCGTTTCCTCCTGCTCAGCTCTGGTGCTAGGTCGTTGGTCATGTTGACTTCGCGACCCAGATACACATAGCTGGAGCATTCGGAGATGTTCGTTCCGTTGAGCGAGAATGGGGCATCAGAAACCCATCCGTTCCTCACGAACATTGTCTCCGTAAGATTCAGCTGCAGTCCAACGCTTCCACATACACGATCGAAGTCGGCCAGCATTCGTTCCGCCTGACTGATGCTCGGTGTTATGAGCACGATGTCGTCAGCGAAGCGAAGATGGTGCAGTTGCCGGCCGTCGACCTTCACTCCCATGTCTTCCCATTCTAGTTCGCGCATGACGTTTTCGAGAGTGGCGCTGAAGAGCTTCGGGGATATGGTATCCCCTTGCCGAACCCTTCTCTTCACGTCGACGACGATGTCGTTGTAGAATGGTGAGATCTTGGTCGTGAATCCACTGTACAGCTCTCGAAGGACCCTGATGTACTGAGTAGGAACGCCCTGGGTGAGCAGGGCTTCCATGACCGCTTCAGTCTTCTAAATCATCCGAATTATCCAAAAATATGGGGTCTGCGAAATTGCCGTTATTCGAATCATCCAATTGGCCGAAGATTTTCGATCGTGTCCAATGTGTCGTCGACACTAATGAATATTAGTCCTCCCCAGTCCACATTATCAACAATGCTCTGAGAGAAGGACATCGCTAACATCAACATCGTCAACCGCTGAACGCTCGGTTCGCAAGAGGAGACGCGGGCCTCAAAGACAAATTTTGGTCGGGACGCTCCAAGCAGTGGAAGACTACACCGTTCTCGAGGTGGTGAAAGAGGATCCGGAGGCTACCACTCGTAGTCTTGAGATAAGACATGGAAGTACCCAACTGACACTCGTCAGCTCTCCGCTGCGGCAGTGTTGACTCGATGAATTCCTCACGGAGAGCACGGATTCACTCGCATCCTTTTCTTTTTTCTCGCTTTATAAGATGTTTCTGGAAATCCTGGTTACCAAAGATGAGAGATGGGTTCTCTACGACTCCAACGCACACCGTGCCGTACGACTATCTCGAGAAAAAGAGCCGCCTACGCAAGCAAAGTCTAACGTGTACCTGGTTCTTCTACGTCGTTTCTGGGACTCAAAGGGATGCTGTACTACGAGCTTCTCTCGCAAGGGCGCACGATCCCGATCACTGCTATCGTTTACGCCAATCTGCTCCAGAACTCGAGGAAGCTACTCGGGAAAAGCAGTCGAGACGAGCTCAACTGCACCTTATTGATGCTAACGCCATGCCCATGTAGCAAAAGCGAAACATCAGAAAATCGAAAAGCTGAGCTGGGAGAGCGTACCCCACCCGCCATATTCTTTCAACATAGACACCTCAGATTATTAATTGACCTGCTTCCTAAAGGCTTTGTCGGCTAGAAAAGGAGTTTCACAAAGTTTGAAGACTGAAGACGGACGATCGCCGATTTCCTTAACTCACACTCTCCCAAGTTCTGCTACAACGAAATCGCAGACCTGGCCAGTAGGTGGATCACTGTAGTGACTAACAATGGTAATTATAAATTATGTATTTTTAAAATTCCTCTTCCACCAATTTGACATAAAACTTTTATTCACATTATACGTTTTTTGTAGTTGCAGTATCCTTGTATTTAGGCTGCTGATTTGCTGCAGAACACTAGATATTACCAAATCGCAGTGCATGTTGTTATCATGCTTTATTTTCTTTTACCACTGTAAATTTTTGTGCGAAAATAAATAAATGATATTTACTGATTTGCATTTTTTATGCTGGTTAAAGAAAAAATGAAAGCCATCAAGATTTTCTGATCCATCTACATAACCGTCTGCAAGGGATGTAAATATCTATAGCTAGAAGAGATACTAACCAGAGCAAAGACAAGCGAATTTTCAGGGATCAGCCGACCTACTCTACATGAGCACCTATCTGTTCTTCGGAGCGTTCGTGTACATCGCGTTCAACGTGGAGTTCAGCACCCTCGTCAAGGACAAGGTCGCTGAGGGCTCAGTGAAGACACTCATTTTCTGCCTAGCGCTGCGCTGCCTCGGCGTGATGTTCATCGCCCTTCAGCGATACATCGTTGTGTGTCGCTGGTCGTCGAAAATCAACATGGTAGGGCGTCTCTCGTTTGGTGCCACCGCTGCCAAAGGCATGCTCTCTCTTTTACGAGTTACAGACGCTAGCAACGTCCAATCCTCTTTATATCATTGGGACGCACTGGTTCCTGGCTGCTATAGTGTCATGTCCAGTTTCTATCTTTACGACGATGGTTTTCGGACCTAGCTTCGAGAAAAGTGTGATCGCTAGCGACTCATCTTTTCAGGTAAGGTAAATACCTTGAAAGATCGGTCAGTTAATTAGGTAGCCTACCAGTGGCTGTGTAGACAAACACCTCATGATAAATTTCCAATAATAGCAACTCTTCACAGAGATGTCTCCATACTTCGTCATGATTAAAGTTGTACCACTTTCACTTTACACAGAACATTTTTCTCATTTTAAACCGGCTTATTTCATCTTCAACGGGGCACTTTCCAATCTAACCGAACACTTTCAAAAGTAACACGATCATTTCACAAGCTAAGTCAGACGTCCTTAATGTTTAAACAGACATTGTCTACAAAAGCTAACATGGTATTTTTCGATATTTGTTAAACATTCACGGTAGCCCAGTGATAAGAAAAATAACTACATTGTTTTAACAAATAGTAAAAAAATCTTGCCATCGAATTCGGACATGTTTTTCGAACTTCGAACATAGTATTTTTAAGATGGTCCTGACGTCTAGAGATAATTGACTTTCTCGGTGATTCATAAGGATAAATTGCGCAGCGCACTCGTTCTGGCGAGGTTCTTTATCATGTTGTGCCTTTGACCAAGCCTATGTTGATCCCTTTCCTGCGAATGTGTGGTCGATTCTTCGGATTACTGAGTCCATTTTTCGATCAAACACTCGACCAGCCAACATTGTGTTCCTCTCCAAAGTACCACGATCGTTCCATTTTTCCGTCTGGCATCTAAACTTTTTAGGCTGAACGCGATGTCCCTCGAAAAAAACGCAGCCGCCCTATCCCACACGATCTCCGCAAAAATTATGCACTACCAGGCCAAAATCTAAACTTCTAACTTTAGTCGCAATCAATCACGCTTGTTTCGCTTTCCATCTGAATCTATGTAGGGTCATTAGAATATAAATTTCCGTGCACCATTATTCTAAACAATTCTATTTATATGTTAAGGTGATCACCATCGTGTCTAATCTAACCGTTTTTGGACCGTTCATTGTTTGCGTTCTTTGTTATATCGCTATATTAAGAAAATTTTGGCGTAAGCAAACAACGATCACGTAAGTTTTCATTTCTTGCTCTCTAAAATGTACAGTCGAAATATATGTTGTCTGGCAGCAAAGCAACTTAATAATTTCCTGCAAAGGTGCAGCTTACGAAGTAAATTCTTTTGTGGTGGAGGAAACAGTATACATTGACATTAGGGAGCCTTGTCTTGTTAGACACAAACTTGTCCAAGTTATCGTACTTTGGACAGTAAACATAGCGCCGTTGAAGGTGCTTCACTGCCTCAGAACACGATTAATAAGATATTTTATCTTTAATAGACGGCCGATGGGCAGATCACAGGTAGTGTGACGACTGTAGACGGACGACGGGATGGAATCGGGGTCGGCACGTCGATGGTTCCGGAGGAGACGGGTGACAGTGCTGCCAGCACAGCTCGAGGCAGCCGCTCTCGATCGCGGCTCGCAGGCAATCTCGACAGTCGGCCATGCCCTGCATGAGAGGAATCAAGCTGCGGAAGGAGTGACTCATCGGTGTGACTAAGCTACTCTTAGAGTCCCTGTACCTCTCCTAGTCAAACAGTCACAACAGTTAACAAAAGACAGATGGCATCCCTGATGCTACAGTCACCATCCATGGTTTCACTGCAGTCTATGTAGAACTCCGGATGCTTTTTTTTGGTGACAGTTCGTCCTTCTTCAATGGACATGCGACACGCGCTGAAACGATACGTCACTTGACACTTGACGGTCACGCGAATGGATTTTCCTCGCGTGGAACGTTTGCGGAACCTTTCTCAGACTCTCCAGAAGCATTTTACCTCATCAGCACAATATCGTAAACTGGTGATCTCGGATATCCGAAAATGAATCAACTATTTCAGCCGGCGAAGGTCCATCGCAAATACCTTCGCTAATCCGGCTTTTCGGTTGTTCTGAGCACTAGTAGTGCAACGTCAAGGCCCTTCTGAGGTTTTCGCTGTTTACAAGGAGCGCCTGGCGTTCAAGGACACGGACCACAACCTCTAGAGGAATTAGTGTACAGCGAGAAATTTGAATCTAAATTTGTTCGGATTTTAGCACCGCACTTTGTATGTGCGTTTTCTTTTGTCAGGCAAGAATCGAGCCTCGAGGGCTATGTAGTTTTAGCCCATGGAAGAAATTACTGCAAATCTTGGTAGGGGCTCCTGTAGCGCAGTCGCAGGAGGCGCCGACACTCGCGTGCACCCGATACCAGGTTATTGCTTCGGATTTCCCGCTAAGGCCAACCAAGCCTTCCATCCCTCCGGGGTCAGTAAACTGGTACCAGACGTGTCTGGGAAGGACAAAGCACTGACTTGTTTATCGGCTGGCCACCGCAAGTCATTGTATGGCCAAATACGTATTCAATCGGTCTCCACGAGATCCCGTAGAAGTAGAACGCGTGGCGCATCCCAAATGGGATTGAGTAACGCCGTCCTTTATCCTTTTTATCCTTTATTGTATACATTCGAAAGGATTCTCAAAGATGAGCTTGTTTCTGAAATTCACGATGTTTGGATGCTCGTGACGGCAGCTTAAGTACCGCGTGGAAGCCATACTAACGTTAAGGATTCGGCTTCTTTTGAATCCCATGTACTGCTGGTTGTTCTGTATTAATGCAACAGCATCCCGTGAAAGCTCTAAAAAACGCATGCTTCCTTATGAATTGCATTCTAGCACTTGTCCCTACGGAACACGCTTTTGACGACACGCAAATCGCCTCCACGACATCCCGTAGAAGTAGAATGCGTAGCGCATCCCAAAAGAGATTGAATAACGCCGTCGTTTATCCTTTTTTATCTTTTATTTTTAAGTAGGAATGTTGTTAAACGGTGTGTTCCAGTTATACAGCAAGGAAAATGAAACGAGAAGTGCGGCTATGCATTCAAGTAGCGATGTTTGTTTTTGCGTTCTTCCTTCTATTCGCCTATTATTTCACACAGATGATATTCCTAATTACTTCGGTGAGTTTGTTACTGAATTACACAATTTTGCAGTAAAGCCTTCCGCTCTTAGAATGCCACATGATATCCGATTAATGTTCATATTAAACAGCATTACTATTAGGAGTCCTTTCGGAACTACGCGCTACATTAGGTTGATCAGAAAGTCTTTATAAACGAACGTTCTCGAAGCTTCTCTGAAAGAGCGCGCTCCTAGGGTTTTGGTGCAATTAGTGTCAATTTCACGAGAGCGTCTTCGAGCAAGCATCTTCTACGACTGGCGACGCAGCACCATAGGTACGATGACAGTCAGCAACATTAACAGCGCATTGTGGTGGGGGAAGGCTCCACTACCAACCGCTGGTTAGCTCGGTTTGCAAAAGGAGACGCGGACTTACCAGGTTGAGACGCCCCAAGCAAAGAAAAATTCCGCCGCTCTCGACGCTGTAAAGAAGGAGGATTTGGAAGCTACCACCCGGAATCTAGCGGCAAGACTCGGATATACCCAGTCGGCAATTGTCTGTCGTCTGCAAACCCTCGACCAGTGAACACTTAAACGACAAGTCAGAGTGAAAAGTGCTAACTCGACAGATGTTGCATAGATATCAGATATCAGAAGTGTTCTGAAAGGAGAAAGCTCTAACGTTTGCCATAGCTCATTGTGTAGACCGAATACGCGAACAAATTCTCTCATCGGTATCCGAACAATTGTGGTTCATGCCTTGCGATAAAGCAGAATGTGACCAAGCTAAAAATTAGCTCGCACTCCAAAACTGTTGCTAAGCGTCCCCCATTTTCATTTCAATGTTTTGTGAAAGATCGAATTTCTTTGAGAGAATTGATGGTCTATTTTTATAGAAAGGACAAAACTACGAAATTCGCACTATTCATCCTATAGTGTCCGGATTACTCTCTTTTGTTGTACCGTGGACACTTCTGTTCTTTAACCGAGATGTGTCAGCACTGTTGAAGAAGACTCTCAAGGTAAAACTGATTTTTTGCAGTTCTGCGTTCAGGGAAATACGTTGGTCGGGCACCGTTAATACTCTTTATAGTTCAAAATGGATGGTTCCCTGAGCTTCATATTCTCTCTTCGATTTATGTGACTGCTCGAAGGAAATTGATGCTTTTTGATGGAAACGTTTCGGGCATAAGCCCTTCTTCAGGTCTGAATACAATAATGCTACTTAGCACATACACACAGTAAAATGGCAAGAAATACGGACCTGGGATCCATGACGGATTAAAAGGGAGAGGGAAGGGCTAAGGTCTTCTTGGTCGTTGGTTGGCCGGAAATGAAGTGCGGGGGTGGTCGGACTCTTATACGTGGTCGAGTCGTGACTAGTCATTTATATGTCACGATGGTCTTCAGCGGTCACGTCGCTAGCCCCAATAAAGTGATAAGACTCATCGCATACTTCATTTCTTCCCTATTGTTAATTGCTGGCTCCCACTGTTTTATTTCTAGCTCTTCGTTGATTTTCCTCTCCACTGGGTCTGCCAGATTTTTGTGGAGGATGGAAATCCACAATTGCGGCGGTGGCTCAGGCGTGTGTCTCAGGTCGGTGCTTCGAGAATGGCCTGTCCGGGTAGCTCTGAGGGTTACGTAGAGCTCTCAGGTGCTCATCCATTCTCTTCCATAATCAGTGTGAAAGAAGGAATTGCATGATGTGCGAAGGAGACAGCAACGTGTGGGAGATGAAGTGTGTGGTCTGCAAAGTGGTCTGTGTGTCCTGCGAAGATTTTTACATAAGTGAAACAGCGAGACCACTATGGAAGACCACCGCACTCTTCATTTTTTTGCTCTTCATTTCCGCCCAACCAACGTCCAAGAAGACCTTGGCGCTTCCTCCCCCCCCCCCCCTTTTTAATCCGTTGTGGATCTTAGGTCCGTATTTTTTGCCCTTTTACTGTGTGTATGTGCTAAGTAGCATTATTGTATTCAGACCTGAAGAAGGGCTTATGCTCTTTATAGTAGTCACTACGCGACGTCAAGTGCAATAACCTTATTCTGTTGTTCACCTTTTAGCTCATGCTCTCTGCACCTCCTTCTCGAAGCAATCAATGTCGTTTTCTCCCCACCTACTCGTCTCAGGTTGTCTAGCCCCTGACTTTTGAAACCTTCCTGGTGAGGCTAACTCTACACAAATCTACGTGGCGTAGGCTTCTGTCTAGACCGTCGACGTTCCTCAAAAAAAACCGCAAAGCTTAGAATGAACTAGACTACCAAGTGTTAAAATAAGACTACATGCTAGTGATGCATACTTATTTTTCACAAGCGGAATGTCCACTCACTCCCCCGAGAGAAAACGATTGGACAGTGTCGCGCAGGTTTTTGCGCGAGAAAATGCTCACAGTCAGTAGAGAAAATGTCCGCAACCTCTTGTCGATAGGTTGCTCAATGCTTTTGGGTGGCGTTCAGCCCTATCCTTTCGCAACCAAACGTTCAAACAATAAATTGAGCTTTTCTATGACTTCATAAGGTGACCAATAGCCTCTCGGGCAAGTTCAGGGAATTGGTGGTGGACGTGCCAGGAGGAGAGGAAGAACGCAAGACCCCAGCTCCAGTTACTACCAGAATATTTCTTTCTAATGCTTATGAAAAGCAATGCAATCATCATCAATCAGCTAAAGTTCACTAAAAACTTGTTTGGACTTAAGGCCCCCGCAGACTTCTGCGGCGTTGCCGCTGCCCTATGCTTAACCATAGGGCAGGGACGCAGAGCTCGCCGCCGGCGGCGTCGCCCAGCGGCACCGACGGCGTCGCTGGCGGAAATGACTTGAACCATTCCACCCGGCGGCGCCCCTCCAGCGTCTGTCTGTCTGCGCTCTGCGCTCTGCCCTTTCGCGGCGGGGATCCAGAGCCGCGAAAGGGCAGAGCCGTCATCGGGGCGCGTTATTGTTAAGCACCAGTCGGTCTCGACTAGAAACAGTACAGTACCTCGCCGTCACCGCTCCCACTGATGATGAGTCAAGCCGCTGAGCGGCGCCGCTCGCCGCCGTTTCGCCGTTCGCCGTCGCCGATCAGCGATTTCGCCGTCCGCCGCTCGCCGCAGAAGTCTGCGGGGGCCTTTACAAAAATGGCAACAGACGGCCGCAAACTGTTGCTATTTTTAAAACTAGTGAACGGAGAGTGCACCTCGTACTTCCCAATGCCCGAAGGCAGCACTGGAGAAAGGAAAAATGAGAACGATATTTCCATTTATTTATGCAATACCTGTTATTTCATGGAAATGTCTGAAATTTGGAAGTTCTGTCGATGTAAAAGTAAGATAAGTCAGTATTTTTGAGAAAATGAAGAGGTAGACATAGATCTTAAGCAAGGAACGTTTACATTAATGGACTCTTTTCTTAGTCACTTTGTTCGGCCTAAAAGCTTCGCTAAAGAAAAAACACAAGCTAGTTATGCAACATGTAGTAAATGCGCTCTGCTATTGCGGGCATTTTTGGCGCTCACCATGAAAATCGAGTGAATTTTCGGTAGCCCTTCCCATCCCGTTCCACAATTGTACCCATTTTCTACATTATCTGCCTAAATTTTATGCTTTACCAGTTCCGAAATGAGCACAGATAAGAAAATTAATCAGTAATCTTCCTCTAAACCACATTTCTTGCAGGGCGAAACGTCTGCCGTGCATAGAGCGATGTCGTGGAGTACAACACATTGACAGTTCTGGTATTTGTTGTTTGCAACTGTAATAAATTCTTAGAAGGAAGTGTTGCAGTTCTACGTGCATTTCTGGTGGAAGGCGGTGGAATGCACACCTCCTTCGCAAGCAGTACCTACGTAATGGGAGAGAGTCAATTAGCACGAATACACATTGAGTCAATGTGAGTAATGAGAGAAAAGAAGTAGTCGTTGTACGCTCAGAGGACAGGCCAGGACGCCGCTGTTATGACAGAGCACTGAGATACAGTAGAAGATTTATCCCAACGAAGGATTTTTAGAGTGAACTAAGAAAATATTGCGAAGAGGCGTTTGCTAGGACTGCAGTGAGTGGTAAGACATCCTCATAGAGTTTCATTGTCGTTCTCAAGGAAGGGAGCCCATCAAGCGTGTTGTACTAGTTCCACCATTCTTATTGGGTACTATCTTTGTATGGCATGTAACCATATATCTAGTCTAAATACTGATCTTCTACGTCGAGGCACAGAAACAGACGCCCAAAGTAGCCTTCGCAGGGGCGTTTGCTTGAAAACCTGGTGCACCGTCAATTGGTAAACAGATTATCATTTTCCCTTTGATCCAGATTAGAATAAGCCTTGTGTTTTAATGCACACCTTGCTTTCGTATTTCGTATAAATCAGTTTTCGAGCAGAAACTGTAAGAAACAAATGATAAAAATGGAAAGAAATATGCACTTGCGATTGCACAGAAAGCAGCGAATGGTGAACTATAATATTTTAGATATTTGTTACCAGATTGATTTTTAATAATAAATCACATGCCCACATTGGGACGAGATTAATTTCTGAAGCCGTTTAAATTTTGTGGGACTCATCTGAGCAGCTACGCGTAACCTGGGATCAGATTCATCAACCGTTTACCGACCGGTAACGGTATATCGGTTATCGTATCAGTATCTCTGTATCACTTACTATGTAGGCCGATATGGTGGATCCGTTGTAAGATGATACCGGCTGGATCATTGATGAATCTGTCCCCTGAAGGGCATAATTAAGCGAAACTCGGAGACGGTGGTGGTCCGAGTCAAAGCGTCTCAGAGTCTGCTTGAATCCACTGCTGGTCTTCAGAGTTTCGCCTACATTGTGTGGATGGCAGTAGCATTACAAACGTACATTAGCTTAATGTTATATCTCTGCAGTCTCATTGTACGAATTCAAAAGGAGCCAGGAAATTACAATATGAAAAATTTCTGAGCCAACCGGTAACCACTCTGAAGTCTTACAAGAAGTTTCAAAGGCCTCATCTGCTAATGGTACCTCGTAAATATTCTGAAGAGTCCACTGAAGAGAGGATTTTCGTGGGAATCATAAGAGATCTTAGAAATCCTTCCTTCGTATAAAGTTTCCGAGTAACTTATACTCCATAGAACAGCATTTTGAGGCCCACATTCGGCAAGATCCATCGCAGTCTTTTGAACCCAGGCAATGCCTTCACAAAAGAGTTTGAGATTGGACAGACAATTTTTGTAAGATTAGACAGCTACGCCAGCGCAAAGGCCCAACAGCAGAAGGCAATTGAGTCAAACTCGTTATCATGGCTACGAGAAACCGTCATCACATGCAAATGCCGCAAGGCTTGGAAGCTGAGCCTCTCTTCATGTTCCTTGTCCTGTAGCGGTAGCCAAATACCCAGGCCACAACAAACCATAGTATCCTGTCCTTGTTGTCCACCTGCATTTGCTCCTCTCAAAAAACACAAAGAAAATGTGCTAAAATCGATCGCTATTGGCAAGCAGATCGCAACAGCTTGCTTGTTATGAATCTCCATCAAATAGTTCTCACGTTCGAGCACCTCACACTGCAAAGCACCTCACACCTCACACTGCACAGAGACGTTGGTACCGATACGTTTGACTTGTTGTTAGATTTGTTCTCTTGAACCCATAAAGGATAAGGGTAACAAACAGCGCTAATCAATTATTGTTGGAATGCACCAAACATGCGGAATGTCGACGAGGCAAGAGCCTGTTCTGTAAATGAGTGATATAGGTGACCTTCACGAACCGTCCTCTAGTGAAAGTACAATTTGGTACCGATTTGAGCTGACCTCACTCAGAATTTTAAAAACAACACGCACATCCTACAGCTCTTCAACAAGGAATGAGGGAATGAAATTCAAGGTCTCCCTTTCTGTAGGATGATTGAGGCAGGCTCATAGACTGAACACATTCAGTCTACATATAGAAATTTCGGTACATGTCGCGAAGACGGAACGCATTGGGAGATGGGAACGCCCCATCCAAACAGATCGCATTAAATGGGCGTGCTATTCAGAGAGAACATGTACAGTCGGTACCCTGATCGGCTGGAATTTGTTCCGTCTGCGTTGTGCTTGGTTAGTACTGGCTGGCGCGCTCCAGCCTACCAATGCTGCTCACCTTCGCGACATGTACCGAAATTTCTTTACGCTTCTTTGAACATAAAGGATAACGGCAAAAGGACGGTGTTACCCAGTCTCTTTCGGGATGCACCAGGCATTTTATTAAACTTCTACGGGATGTCGTGGGGCAATTTGAATGCGCGTTTGGTCTGGCAGGCAATAACTTGTGGTGGCCTTCCAATGAACAAGTCTCTGCTTTATCCTTCTTTGACAAGTATGGTACGAATTCACCGACCCCTGTGGGATGGAAGGCATGGTTGGCCTGGGCGAGAAATCTGTACCAGGGACGTGGTGCTGACAGCGTGTATGACCATACGACATTTCGCCGCCCGCCCGACGGTCTCTGCCGTATGTGCGGCAAGATGCTCGAGTTCTTGCAGAAATCTATGATGATTGACCCTGCCAAATGCTTTAAAAAATCGAAGCAAATTACATCGCAAGTCGCTCTGACTCCAGATATCCACTCGGATCATTAATAAATTCGAGTGCGGTTCTACAGATTTCCCGGAAACAAACCAATGTGGATGACTTGGAATGATCGAATTGCCTTCAGGTGACTAACAATATGCTTACTTATTTAGAATTTTTTCAAGATAACCCATCCGTTCTTGTAATACCTGATGAGGACTAGGCACACTCAACATCGTTGACGCAGCTCCAATGATGAAAGATGGGGCTGTTATGGACTGCATCATTTCCCATATGTAAAAAAGTTTTGGTGGTTCATTAAACAGACTTTAGTATCATACATATTTGTTTACAACCATTGAGTCTTGACCTTATTGAATCTTTGGGTCGAGTCCTGGCATTGAATCTTAGCAATCTCAGCGAGTCTGCCGACCAGAAGCTAGACTCGAGCTGCTCACTCTACCGGATCCCTGACGGAACGTGTGGCTGGACTCGACCGACGCCCAAAAACCGAGTGCCGAATGGGCACAGCCCTCTAAAATGACTCCACAAGCGTGTGCAGGTCGTCCTCTCATGCGTGGTCTGACTATCATTGATCGATTTCATCGATTCCTATGTGGAACCTTTTTGGGTAACGTGCACGCCACGCCAGTATGTTGGCTATTGGGCGGATTTCACAACAAACAAACAATAGCAGCCTGTTTGCCATTACCAACAGGCCGCTATTTTATTTTTATCCCGTATTTTTATTTTAATTATTTATTTATTTTATTATTTGAATTTTCTCGATCGTCTGTGATGGGGCTACATGAGTTTTCTGACCATTGGACGTGCGTTACAATAGGTAGACAACATAGATGGGTTTATCAAAACAAGGTCGGAGCCGTTTTGAAGGCTTTACGCTATCCAACGTAGTATGTCATACCAGTTTCTTTCTACTATTATGTGTGCGAAAAAAAGTTTGGCGAAGAAAAGAAGATCAGTTGCCGCATTTGATGAAAAAAGTAAGAGCAATTGCAGACGATGCGTTATTTATTTTCCTGATTGAGGGCGAGACACACAAGCAAGCGTTTGGCAGCCGATGGACGACAGATGGTCTGGTTCAAATATAACGGAGGAAGAGTCGTGCATAATTTTATAAAGGAATAGGAGTGATAATATACCTCGCTGAGCATTTAAAGAATTCTTGAAAAACAGTGCAAAGTGAGAGTTTCTGTGTATAGTAACACCTAATCCAATTTATAAGTCTGGATTTTTTGCTTTCCACTAAATCCAACATTGTACTCCGTCTCAATTACGAAGGAGCTCGATAAAGGTCCTCTTCTGCATCTACTGCTCATATGTGAAATGCGTTATTTGCTGTAAACGTTGTGTACTCGCTGATGAACGTTGGCGGTAAGGTGTTCCATTTGGATAATTGGTCATTGAAAAGCTTACGATGTGTTCGACGCCTTTCAGCCATCGCTTTCCCCAATCACCAGAATTGACGTCGCGGTAGTGTCTCAACAGAAACAGGAATAACATAAAAGGTAGGCTAGACAAAAATGAGAAGAACTCTGCGTTAACGTTGTATTCACCATGTTGGTAAGATTCCACATATCCCTAGGATACAGCCTCAAGTATTTTGGCTATCAAAGTAAACAATGTGTGGCAAAAAAATTCAGCACGGTCTATACGTTACTTAAAGGGGCGAGAGTGTAACTAATTGTACTTACCAGGCAAGGGTCTCAAGCGTAGGTCTGAACGGGGGAAATGGGTAGTACTGCGAGAATCTCCACCCTTCATGTAGTAGAAGAACATGTTTCGTTTTTGCTGAGTCCTTGAATCAAAATAGCTACGGGCCCTGGAGGCGGGGGTACAGTAACGCACCATCAGCACGTGCCTACGTGCATGCATGCGCGCGCGGTGTTGTATGGGACGCGGCGAAAGGTCAGATACAGGCGACTCGGTGGCTCAGTAGGGTACGGGGCTGCTTCAAAGATGCTATGGGTGTTCGACTCTCGTGGTGTGCATTTTTTCATAACCGCTGCCTCCTTCACCAATTTGCTTCCTACACATTATACCTTTGTCCTTTTCGAATTTCAAATAGTCGAATTTCGAATATTCGAATATTCGACTATTCGAAAAAAGGCCAATATTCGAATTATTCGATTATTCGAATATTCGAGAAAGTCCAATATTCGAATTATTCGATTATTCGAATATTCGAGAAAATCCAATATTCGAATTATTCGTTTATTCGAATATTCGAAATTGGCCAATATTCGAATTATTCGTTTATTCGAATATTCGAAATTGGCCAATATTCGAATATTCGTTTATTCGAATATTCAAAGGCTTCGAATATCGAATATTCGAATAGTCGAATATTCGAATATTCTTTATCAGTCTCTTAACAAGTCAGTGGCACTCTTCTTCGAAAACCAGGGGAGTCCTTATGATAAAAAACGATGTTTGAGTTTCGCGCGTCGCTCAAAGTGCGCCGAATTGTGTGTACGTAATCTGACAAGAGAAATGAATGAACTTGCCGTGGAGATTTCCAAAATGACCTATTGCTTGTTATAAGGGTGTGTCTAAGAAGCACCGTAGTGGTCTTCAAATGTCCTGCGGGCATCTGGGTAGGTCAAAAATTACAAAAAACTGTAGCACTTCAGTGCTAGCTGATAAGGCGAAAGTGACGCCTTGAATGGCCTTGAAATACTCGGAAATTAACATGCAGATGCTATAGAGCTTTAATTATAGTTAGATGTTAGAAATCTGACGATTTATTAGGTCAAATGAATCATTCACTGCAGTCGGGGCGTGGATAGCGGGGAGAGGTCCAGCTTCGAATCTAGGCGAGTTGTTTACGGATTGCTGTGCGTTTTGGTAAATGTAGAACATATTCTCATTTTAACCATATTCACGAACATGATCGAAATGTGTTGCTTCAGTCCATCTCTGGGATGTGCTGATCAGTCTTCGGGTTCCTATAGAGAACGTTTCTCTTGTAAATTTTACTAATTTTAGCATCTCTTATAAAATGCATCATTTTTGACCCACTCCGTAGTATTGTACTCCGTAGTATTCGTAGCATTTGCATATAACACCAAATACAGTACTAACCACTAAACTAATTAGCCACCTTCTTCACTGACGAGCCTCGGGGTGACTAATTATAAACATGTTTTGTATGAAGGCAGAGGCGAAACAAGACATGTTTAGTGTTGCTGTTACCATTGTTTTAGTTATTACTTGTTTTAGTTGTTGCCTGTTTTCCACTTGTGTTTGTTATAGTACAGTGTGATTTAGAGTTCATGTATACCCCAGGTTATTTCTAATTCTACTTCGTTGTATAGACATTGAATTTAAAACTGTTTGAGTATTAAAATTTACATATATGATTAACTTATTCTATTGGTCTTCTTGCAGCCTATTCTTCCTCGGCCACTCTCCCGCACTGACGGGGGGGGGGGGGGGGAGCTTTGCAAACGTAGGTACTTGTATTAATCCCCATGACTTCGTAAGTAGATAATAAAATTTAGTACAAATGTTGTCCTGAGGGTTGACTGAGGTTCTGATCACGAAGCTGGCAAACGCGTTCGGTGTTACCGTCGACCACAATAGGCGACGGTGAGTATGTGCGAGAAAAGGTGCAGAATAACCGGCCGTCTACAGTCAATCCACCTATGAGGAGTTCGCCAAGCAGTTCCGCTCCCTTAACCGGAAGTGGGCTGAGATCGCAAAATCAGCGAATCTCCCGAAAAGCCTTATAACGCGCCTTAGGTGTGACCATCCAGTCTGCCCGGTTCTGTACGTCCTTATTAAAACCCACAAACTGCCAACGGGAGGTGACCTTTGCGACCCCACACAATATAAGCAGCGTTGGTGGTCCGGCAGATCGTATTTCCTGGCTGCTGAACTTGGTTATCACGCAGCTTCTAAAGTTCGTACCTGCCCACCTTCCTAACACCGCTGCCTTTTTGGGTAAACTTCGAAACACAGTCCCGGAAGGTAGCTCTGTGATGGAGTCATTTGATGTCACGTCACTGTACACGAATGTCTCCAATGACAATGCTATGCAGGCTGTCCATGAAATTATCGTGGAACATCAGGACCAGATTGTACTTTTTGGACTAAGTGTGACTCAGGTAATGACACTTATAAATGAGTGTCTTCAGTGTAACATCTTCAAGTGGTCCAATGAGTACTACAGGCAGGTCAGAGGGTTGGCCATGGGTCATCGTCTGGCTCCTGTGCTAGCCATAGATTTTATGTCTAAAATAGAGAGACCTGTTCTGGAACGCAGACCCTTATTGTATTGTCGGTATATTGATGATTGCTTTATCGTATGTCCCACGCAAACCGAAATGGACACCTGTTTCGATTTGCTCAATCATCAAGCGGAGCACATTATGCTCACAAGGGAGAAGCCGACAGACCACTGGCTGCCGTTCCTGAACGCTGAAGTCCGTCTCTCCCAGAGCGCCTTCCAAACTAGGTGGTATCGGAAACCTAGTAACAAGAACATCATAGTGCACTTCCGTTCTGCACACCCTCGCACTACTAAAAGGGCCATTGTTCAGAACATGTTCCGCACAGCTGCATTAGTGTCTTCCGATGACGACTTGAAGTCTTCATCGATGAAAATGGCTTCTCGCATTGCGTTGTACAATGGGTATGTGCCTGACAACATGCCGAAGAGATGTCGTCGACCGTCAGCAGCTCGAAAACGTAGCGCTCAAGAACGCAACAAGGTTCCTTTTTCAGTGCCCTTTATAACGGATGCACTCAGCGCCCAAGTTCGACACTGTGTTCGCAAGGCCGAGCTAGACGACCTCGTAAGGGTCGTTGAGATCCCCCGCCAACCTTAAGGCGCAGCTTGTTAGCAACCGCCTCTATGACAGCGCGTGTACTACTCCCTCCTGCATGGTCTGCCCGTACGGTAGGGAAGGCGACTGTAGTCTCGGGAACGGTGTACCTCATAACTTGCAGTCAATGCAACGAGGAATACATCGGTGAGACGGGCAGACCTCTTTGGGTCAGAGTGAAGGAGCACGTGGATGGACTGGACAAGTGCAAAGTCTCCACGCCTTTGGAGGAACACAGACTGCGAAGTCACATTGGCGCAGTGGTTGGGATAGCGGTGACGATCCTAGCGCGTGAGTTCGATATTGCTGCGCGCAAAACCTTGGAGGCGTTGTGGATTGCGTTCAAGAACCCTGCGATCAATAGGAGAGAGGAACGCGTGGCCGTAACCAAGGAGCTGGTCCCATTTGCCGACCTCTGTGGGCTTGACCCTGGAGGGCGCCAGCCGGAGGGCTGCTGATGACCCGAAGGGAGAGTTCATTCACCCAGTCGTTCTCCATCCAAGGGTGACCATCAAGCCTTTCGGCTGTTTCCATAAGGTCAGTCGGGTTGCCTTACTCCCTATTCGTTTCATTCCCTCATTAACTTTTGAGACTCCTGTAGCTTGAAATGATCCTTGGACGAGTAATTTCTCAAACTCTTTTTGACTTTTCCAGGCTCTGAAGAAGGCGGTTACGCCGAAACGTAAGCCGAATAAAGCTTCGATAACAATCTTGGCTCAACAGTTTCACGACATCCTACGCTAAATTCGGTAAATTCGTTAAATAAAATGTCCCTTAGCTGCATTCAGTTTTAAACCACTGGGGTGCCTCTCGGACAATCCTCCACAGCGCTCAATAGGTCACTTATAAGATTCCCACGCGAGGTTCATTGACCTCCCTTGTGAGTTGACGCGAAGTAAGCGCTGGCCGTTTACAAGGAAGCAGGTGCGCGGCCCTCCGCTGCGCACCTGCTTCCTTGTAAACGGCCATCGAGCGTGCTGTGGCCATTCACGTGAATCGCAAGTGATTAGGGTTATGCCTGCACACAGATATTTTTACCTTCAGTATACTACGGGAGAATCTTCGTTTTGTATTTCTACCCCAGTTACAACAAGGAAACGATTAGAGCCGAAGGGGTTGCGGTAGGGAGGTAGAACTTTCAGGGGCCTAGAAAGCTCCTGCTTTCTGCCAGTAATGACTTTGAAGAAGAGAGGAAGAGCAATAGCTATGGAGTACAAGAGCCAGTCATACTCCGTTTCCTATGAAAGTGAGCCCCATTTTCACTTTAACACTGTCCAAGTTGTAGTATCTTGTCAGATTAGATTCCAACGCGGGTCCGTTTCTCTTCAACGGAGCTAGAATACAAACTGAATGCCATTCATGAGACTCCAGTGCGCCCTTTCTGCAGCAGATCGCCTTTGTGTCATTTCTCCGCTCATGATAATCATTCTTTTACCACCTGGAAGCTTCGCTATAACATAAGGAAAGATAGCAACCTATAGAGAAAGACCTATAACAATCTAGCTCTGCCTACCCAAGGTGTTTCTCTCTTCTCGGTTCTTAGGGAAACAAAGCGTGCATCATTGCCATTATACCGCTGTTATTGTCCTTTGGTCTCGTAAAGGAAATGGATGGAGCAGCCATCCATTTCCTTCACAGTGGGTAATAAAAAATAATTAAATGTCAACCACTGGGTGACGACAGTAAATAATAGTGTTCATTTGATTATTGGAATATTCGACTATTCGAAATTCGATTATTCGAAATTCGACTTTTTGAAAATCGAATATTATTCGATCATTCGAAATTCGAAATTTTGAAAATCGAATATTATTTGATCATTCGAAATTCGAATTTTTGAAAATCGAATATTATTCGATCACTCGAAATTCGAAATTTTGAAAATCGAATATTATTCGATCATTCGAAATTCGAAATTTTGAAAATCGAATATTATTCGATCATTCGAAATTCGAAATTTTGAAAATCGAATATTATTCGATCATTCGAAATTCGAAATTTTTTCCCAAGGACAAAGGTATACTACACATCTCCTGCACATTTATTTCACTCTAGCTTGTCAAAAGGGCCAGATTCGAGATCAACACCCCATGACCTCGACAGCCCTAGTCCCGCACCTGCTGTAACCTAGCGTAGTCAGCCGAAATTTCAAAAGCGAATGTCAGATTCGTGATCAGCACCCCAAATAACCCCTAGGAGAAGTCTGGGCAGAATTGGTGATTCTGACTTCGACAGCCTAACCATCCGTACCTGCTGTAACCTTTACCTGCTGTGAGGTACGGGCTTAGCATTCGCTGGAAAACACAAAACGTTGTATAATTCAGAAACTGAGAAAAGTGAGTGAACCATAGCTCATAGCAAACCCTTATTTGACAATTTAGAGTGAAATAAATGTGCAGGAGATGTGTAGGAAGTAAGTTGATTTAAACCACCATCAAGGCACTATTGTACTTTCACGACTTCAAAGGTCGAGGAGAGATTGGAAGAAAATTTTTGCCCCAAACTTCTTCCAGGGGGTTATTAGGGGTGTTGATCACGAATCTGACATCCGTTTTTGAAATTCCAGCTGATTACGGTAGGTTACAGCGGGTACGATTGACTAGGGCTGTCGAGGTCATGGAGTGTCAATCACGAATCTGGAGTGTTGATCACGAATCTGACACTTTTGACAATTTGGAGTGAAATAAATGTGTAAGATATGTGTGAGAAGCAAAGTGGTGAAGGGGGCAGCGGTTACGAAAAATGCAAAAAAGTGCATAGCACGGGAGTCGAACATCCGGTCTAGCACCTTTCCCACCTCCTAGCGCCCGTAGCTCTTTTGGTTCAAGGACTCAGCAAAAACGAAACCTGTATTTCTACTATATGAAGGGTGGATATTCTCGTAGTACTATCCATTTCCCTTGTTCAGACTTACGCCTGAGACCCTTCCCTGGTTACTTAGCATGTCATGTACAGGGAGTCCCAGAGATGCATGTAATGCTTGAAACGTTTCTAAAATTTTAACGCTCTAGCTGCTACAAAGTACTGTTGCAGGTTTGAAGAGCAGTGAAGCAATAATCGTCTGCATTGAATTCCAATAACCTCGGAATATGGTGTAAATCCCATAAAACGCGAAGTGGGTTGAGCAGCAGCCCAAAACGGAGGATTCCAGACCTAGATTTTAAGACTGCGGCCACCTCAATATGAAGCGTAAACGCCTCTTAGGCTGTAACTAGGAAAGGTTCGAACTTCCATGGAACTTCAAGTTGAGAGCAGGATCATTAGAGAGAGCTCGGAATGCTGATTACGAGTATGGGTGTCAAAATTGCAAAATGGAATTCCCGAACGAGTTATGGCCTACCGAAATCGGATGGCCCCACGTTAGAGTGCTGAGTCATCGGAGCTCCCTAAAAATGGCGAGCCAGCTGCGGCGGTGTCGCAGGGGTAGTGCTCCTACACGTCAGGTGTAACGTCGTTGGTTCGGTTCCCATTGAAGACAGTTTTATTGCAAATCATGACTTGTCTTTGAAATTTCCTTTAATTGTAAACTATGACACGTGTCTCATTAAATAGCCGGAAAAAGTACCATACACGATTGTAGAAATGCTTGAAGGCAAAAACTGCTATGGTGACATTTGTATGCACTATATTACACAAATAGAATCCCACTATTATATTGAACAACTGAAGATGTTTCAAACAACCTTGGCATTCACGGAACAAAGCGAAAAAATGGGTGAAGCAGACATGCTGCTTCCACACCGCACATCTTATGCATGCAGCCTCTCTACAACCAGCAACAAAGCAGTCAATTGTAGAAATCAAACAAATATTCACCAGGAGTCATCAACATCTGGGTGATCATCAACGTGACCTGCATTATGCCATGACCATATTGATCTCCACGCTATTTGCCATGGCAAACGACCTGACCCTTTTCCTAACGGTCTCCATCGGGCCGAAGAAAAAAACGTCTAGAGGTTGAACCAGCGATGTAGTCCTGGCAGGAGTATTGCATACAGTGATTTGGCAGATTGCAAAGATGCCCACAACAGTAAATCATTAAGATTATTTCATTAATGTGTGGAGAGCTGGCTTCCACACCAATCAAAAGTACAGTGGATCAACGACATTTTGTTCTTCCTCATCATCATTCTTCTTACCTTTTTGCTTCACATATTTTTCTTTGCTTCACGCCGTTTTAAGTTGAACGATATCACGAAGCTGTCCACGATAATTTGCTTAAGAATAGAAAATACTGCAATCCTTTTTCATGCGGGACAGTAGATTGAAGTTGCTGAAGTGATGGAGAAAGTCTACTGTACAAATCTCTTCGAAACAATCGCGCTATCGCTTCAATGCTTCTGTTCGTAAAATGATGGCCTCTCACCATTGGTGCCAAAAAAGCTTCTCAATCTACTCAGTCTATGGGTTAAACGAGTCGGTACAAGTAGCTCACCATCGCGATGCTAAAGATTCTTGTCGACATCTCAATGATGAATTTTGCAACACTTACGGCATTCATATAAAGCTTCGTATGTTATGACTATAACTTGCTCGAATTATAAACACCGATAAACACCGCCGATAAACGCCGATAAACTCCGATAAACACATGATAAAACAACTTAGTCCCTCAAACGCAACTCAACTGTCTCCCTAACCGAAAGCGAGAAATCACAGCTGTTTCGCCCTCCTTCCAACCAGTTGATCTCTGCTGCACTGCATCGCTCCTTCTGGTTTAACTTCGGAACGGTAATATTCAAAGTGCAGATCAGCGCTGTTTGTTTATGAATCAGACTCCAAAAATCACTTTTGGCGCTCGATCGAGCAGACAGTCTTTGAAGCATACGCAGAGGAGAAGTGAGAGAGTAGTTCTTCAGGGGCGACAACGATCTTCATCATTCGATTACCAAGGCGCCCAACGCTCACAATGGATTCACGAAAACGTATGAAAACGATGACTCCAACTCCACTGGTGCTCTAGGGAATTCCACATAGAACGGCATCGTAGCCTCGCCATATGTTTGCAGCAATTCACATTGAATCGTGTATCGCATAGAAACTTTTTCTTTGCTCCAATCCTTCTACCAACTCGCAAAGCTGCCAGTCAGCGCAATCGCGCTCAGCGTTGAAAACGTGGGTCCTGGCAACGTTACGGGATTTTTGGATTTGCTCAGTTAGCCTCCGGTGCCGTCTTGGCATCGGAGACCCTCACATACTTCTCACACTCGCTGGGCTTTGCAAGCGCGCGTCGGCTCCCGGGATACACCAGGTGATGCGCCATGGTTCGAAGGAAAATCTGTCATAATGACCTGTCTCCTGCAGCTATTTATACGTGTTCAGTTTGGCCAAGAAACGCAAACAGTCTCCAGTGTCACCACGTGGAGGAACGAACATCACAACCTCTTGTTATCGCTTAATTTTTTCCGATATTTGTTCGAAAAGTGATAATTTTGCGTGTCCTTTTGCTTAAAGGTATATAAGACGCCCATGTTGGGAATAAAGCACAACGTCATTTAATCACTTTTCGATCCACTTCTACGGGATATCGTGGAAGCAGTTGTAGTGCTTATACGCCAATAAGGATGATCCAACAGATGGGCATTCCACTGTTTTATCCCTCCCGTACACGTCTGGTAACGACTAGCAGACGCTGAAAGGATGGAGGATTTAGATGGATTGGCGGAAGATTTGAATCAGGAGGCTGAAACCGGATGCACGCGAGGACTGGCGCATCTTCCTTCTGCAACGTGCCTGTAATATTCTACACGTGTTGTGTGTGTCATATTTTCACCAGTCGTTTGTTAGTTTTGGGAAACCTTTCCTATCATAGCGTCATAGTCAGTGCAGAACAAGGTACAGAGTTCTTCTGAATAAAATTGTCGCTTCAGCATTTAGGTCGTGAATTATAAATTCTTTTATTTTGTCATTCTAAAAACGATTACTTCTGCAAAATAAATAAACTGCCAGCTGTTATTTAACAGCATTGCCTTATCATCAAATTTCTTTGCGACAAACTTTGCAAATCATATTGTGTTTATAATAACAAATACAAATTGCTTTAAAGACTATTTCATTGCAAGTTTTAAAAAAGTGTCACAAACCGAACTTCTCTTTCCTCCAGTTTCATTCCGTACATCCAGTAACCTTTGTAGAAGGCGTCCGCGTAGTGAACGTTCATAACGAGAACATAAAGAACGAATCATTAGAACAGCGCTTCTTTATCCATACAAATGAAATGAATTTTCTTGTTAGGTGATACAGTACCGGACGCGTCTTTTGAATAGACGCCGCAAAAGCGCAATTTTGCGACTTTGCGTCTTTTTGATAAAACTCGCCTGAAATTCACCCATTTGAAAAACCGAGGGCATATTTGAGTTCAGAACCTTGAGCTCTAACGTTTAGTAAAGATACTCAATATGTCAAATTTCCGAAATTGAAAACTTGCGCTCATTGCGAAGGACGGTCGCGGACGAGTTGTCTTTCGCAAACCGTCGAAAACCGTTGCATTCTCACAGTTCCTCTAATTTGAGGTTTTTTGAGAAACGGTTGGTACCGCTCGACTCAATTTGAGCAGCTTATTTTCCAGCATTTGCATGTTGTCGGAGTATCTCATGCATGGCGTAAAGTGCTCTGTCATGCCAGGAATACTCCGAGAGTGCGCTGTGCACAATGTATATAGGACCGGACCTATTAATCGAGTGGGCTCGACAGCTTGTAGAGTGAGCGTTTGGGTAGTTTTGCAGAAATTCTCAGCCGCACTACTCAGGAATTGCTGTACTCTGTCCCGGCGAGACTTTGGAGTGCGTCGTGCACAATGTATATAGGATCGAACCTGCAATCAAGTGGGCGCGACCGCTCGCAAATTGCTCGCGCGGGCGTGTTCTGAGCGCGATAGCTATGTCAAGTGTGAACGTTTTCCGGCTGCAGCTTGTGCATTTTGTAGGCAGTAAAAAGTTCAAGAGGTGCGCTAAAACATATCTACGGAGCTTATGATTGTCCAAAGTTACAGCGGTGCGAGAATGCAGGTTAGTCTTGTGTGACACGACTTGACACGATTCACGACACGGATTGAAATTTCTTTCGCCCTTACTCGCCCGTATTTGAGCTTTCGACATTTACAATACATAGTACCATTTTGTTCAGTAAAGCTCTATTGAACGGTATTAATCTTGACCTGTACTGGAAGAATCGAATTTCTGACAATTTCCCAAGAACGTGGGCACCCTAGGCCTAGCCTGCGCGGGCAGTGGCGTCATCGAAAATCGGTAATTTCGAAATTGGCCCAATTTACTCGTCCAAAACTATCTAGGGGGTTATTTACTGATTACGAATTCGACTCCGTTTTTGAAAATTCCGCCAATTTTGGTAGGTTTTGGACTTTATCCTGGATAATTGAGGGTGGTCGAGTCAGGGTCACCGATTTTGCTAATGGTCAGCTTAGCATATTGAAGGATAATGTGATGCTAACGATAAGTATAAAGAAAAGATTTACTTCATTAAAGTGCCGATTTTCGAGTTCACTTTTCGTTTACAGGTGAACATGCAATATTAAACTATGTTTATTCATACACTGCACTAATTAATACAAAAACGAGAAACCGAATTCACGCAGCAACAACGAGGACAGATGAAGAACTATGTTTAACAAATAGCATAATTTGCAAACGACATAGGTTTCACGAGCTCCATCCAGTCAGTTAATTGCGGCGAGGAGCACAGAAATCTACACGCCGTAGACACTGTGCACTCGCTGATAGATATTAGTTGTAAGATTCTCCATGTATTTTTTTGGATAGTCAGTCATTGAAAAATTGCCAAACTTCTCAACACTTTTGAGCCATGTTCTTCCCCATTCGCCAGAGTTGACGTCGCGATAGTGCCTTAACAGATGTCTTCATGTGCACAGATATTACACGGCCCCCCACAGCCCTAAACAAGAATGGCGGTAGGCCACTATCAAGGTAAGGAAAAGCTACACATATGGGCCGGTTATCCAGAAATTTAAGTTTTCCTCCATCCAGAAAAGTGGGGATAGGATATTATTAGGTTGTAACGAATTAAATGGCACTGGCTCGCGCCATTTTTTGGCGCGTCTTTACGCGTTTGATCAAGAACAAACCGTAACATGTGGCATATCACTTAGAAGCGCAAACGTTGCTCTACCGGGAAGTACCAAATTTTCTATGTAAAAGTGAGAAAACTTTAGAGTTTTATTGATTTTTTGCAGATGGACAAAAGGGTAATCCGAGCCATTTATTGTATGAATTCAAGCTGGGCAATGCAGCTAAGGAGGCGGACGAGAAGATCAACACCGCATTCGGTCAAGGGTGTTCCACAATTCGGACGGCGTATCGTTGGTATCAGAAGTTCCGGAATGGAGATGAGAGCTTGGAAGAACATGAAGGTCGTGGGAGGCATAGTGATGTTGACGAGGACAAGCTGAGAGATGTGGTAGAGGAGGATCCACACAAAGGTACCAGGGAGATAGCGAAGGTTCTTGGCGTCAGTCACAACACAGCTGCCCGGCATCTGAAGGAAATTGGAAAGACCAAAAAGCTGGAAAGCTGGGTGCCTCACGAGCTGTCTGAGAAGCAAAGAAACCGACGATATGAGATCTTGTCCGCACTGCTTCTACGGAACGAAACGGACCCATTCCTTGATCGCATCGTAACCTGTGACGAGAAATGGATAATGTACGACAACAGGCGACGATCGGCACAGTGGGTGGACAGCGATGAGAGCCCCAAGGTTTTTGCGAATCCGGAATTGCACCAAAAGAAAGTAATGGTGACAGTATGGTGGTGTTCGCTGGGAATTATTCACCACAGCTTCCTCCCTCCCGGTGAATTCATCGCGGCAGAGAAGTACTGCATTGAAATTGAAAAAAAGATGAAAAAGTTGAAGGATATCCGGCCGGCCTTGGTAAACCGAAGGCGAGTTCTCCTTCTGCACGACAATGCTCGCCCCCATGTAGCACGAATGACGTTGCAGAAATTGAATGAGCTGAGCATTGAAACTCTACCACATCCTCCGTTTTCTCCCGACCTCTCCCCAACAGACTACCATTTATTCAAGCATCTAGGCGACTTCTTGGTAGGGAAAATATTCAAATACCAACAGGATGCCGAAAGTGCCTTCGAAGATTTCGTCAATTCCAGAACTTCTGATTTTTAGGCTACTGGGGTAAAAAAACTTGTATCACGTTGGCAAAGATGTTTAAAATCAGAAGGTTTTTATTTCGATTAATAAACTTGCCTACAAGCCGAGATATTAACTGTTTAACCCATTGACGACCGCGCGGCCCAATTTCGGCCCGCAGTTTTTCTGTCGCGTGGGACCGCGCGGCCCAATTTTAGCCCGCGGTTAAAAAAATGTTCGCTGCGGCGCACTTCCTCGATTTTTCATAGTTTACTAGTATTCATTAGATTCGTAGGATCCTACCAATGCTACCTGCACAGTGGTCTGAGAATCATTTACTTCTAACGAAAGCTTTGATAAAAAAAAATCAGCACAACACACTATTCAAACTCAAATAAATAGATACTACTCACAAGGAGCTACGTATATCTTACAAAAATGGTCATGGTTAAGACATCTAGTCAAATTTCTTACGGAAAACTTGAACCCAATTTAGAAGAAATATTTCAAACACTTGCTACATCGTGTGGTCACCTTATTTGCATGATTCGTGACGAACGTGCGCCCTTTTCTGTGCTGACCTTTTCGTAGCAGCAAATACATCTTCTACGTTTTGCTTCGAACCTGTTCCGGCCTTTTTCAATATGTGGCTCACCCATTGGAGAGGGAGCTTCATTTGAAATACCGTGAAGTAGTGAGTGCACGAGATTCGAGCCTCAAGGCGGTCCCAGCGCGAGGTCCCACGCGCCAGACAGGCGATTTGCCGCGCGGTCGTCAATGGTTTAAATTTACAGTGGTTCAGTGCCATTTATTTCGAACAAAATCTAATATTTAAATCTTTTTACAACCTAATATTTAATTCTATTTTCATTTCATTCGCTGATCCAAAGCGCACGTCTTTCAACAACTTCTGCTTAATTGCCAAAGCTCAGCAAGTGAACAGCGAACGATGAACGAGACTTTTCTAGAACCATCAACACACATACTGCTTTCACACAATAATAATGGTGAGCGACTGTGGATGCGGATTAGAGTTGGAGGTTTTCTGGCATTGTAATTTTAGTAATTCTGCCAACGGCCAAAACCGATGAGCTTGAGGAATTGTGGAAACTGTGTTATAGGTATGAAGGTGACGAAAGTTATTATAAAACCACTAATTTAGAATAGCTTGCAAAGAAATAAGAATTCTCCTTTTATAGAAATCTCTTCTTTTCTACTGCGACATCCACGGAGAGTTCGATTCTTCATATTGTTATATGTACACAACGGATCCGACCCCAAATCCTCGGATAATTGAATGACACGGATAACAAAAATTTTGTGGGTCTCAGATAACTGGATAATTCAGATAATGGAAATTTTGTAGAAGACATATATTCGAATGATTTAAATAACGGCGATTTGGCTTTGCAAAGCTGTGTAACAAAAGGGGACAAAAGGATACAGCTTCTACTCTACACCCAATACATTCAGCACCGCATTTGTTTATTTTATTATTTACACCGTTTTCAAAACTTCTATCCTTCATACTAGGACTTGCAGATTGTATAAAAGTCCCATTTTTCTAACCTACCAATGTCATCTCGTTGCACTTTTTATTTACGACCTCTTTGTCGGACCAGCTCTTTATCACCTTCTCCCGACAAGTTATGAACTTGGATAACAAAATAAGCAGAAATTTTAAAGCTATTTTTGAGGAAACTAAAGTTGCAAAAACGATAAAATGGAGTAATACGAGAGATTCAGCTGGTTGGGCCTATATAATAATGCATGATTTTCAATGAAATATTAGGTTGTCCCATAAGTCTTCGCCGTTTTTTCAACGATTCATAGTGGATTTCGTCGGCGGTCTTTTGCATAGCGCTACGCAGCTTTTGAAAGAGAATGATTTGCTCTATCAGAACATGTGTTGCCTTTCTTTTTTCATCCTGAATTTTGTCAACTTTTAGGTCGTTAAAGTGAAAGCTAAAAAAAGTGGCCATCTGCGCCGTCGCTTCTCTCCGCTTAGGTTTAAAATTTTTGCGCAGTTTTTTATAGCATTTGAAAATAATGTTTTGTGATATATGAATTTATGTTGACCGCTTTTGCTCACTTGTCCTTCATTGATTTTTAGGCCATCAAATTGGGACGTCCGAAGGAGAAGATTTATTTTTACCGACAGCTCCTGCTCTGTGGTAGGACTTTTCTGCTCTGCGTTATATGCCGGTCGAAAGAAAATGCCTAGCTCTATAAGAATCTGTGTTGCGCTTATTGGCTCATGCTGATTTCTGCCGAATATCAACAAAATGCCAAAAACAAAAAAATCATCTTACCAACAGCTGCTTCTCCTTGTTCCGTTGCTGATATTTGACAGAAATGAGCATGAGCCAATAAACGCGACACAAATTCTCATTGAACATCCTTTTTCAAACAATATATTACATCAAGCAAAAATGTCCAACCACAAAACCGAGCTGTCGGTAAAAATTCGGACTGAAAAGTCGAACGTCCCAATTTGATGACCTAAGAATCAATAAAGATCAAATGAGCAAACAGGACCAACATGTATTCTTGTAGTATAGAACATTGTCTTCCAAATGTCGTTAAAAAACTGCGCAAAGTCGAAACCAAAGCGGAAAAAAACAACTACGGGATGGCCACTTTTTCACTTTTTCACTTTTCACTTTACCTAAAAATTGACAATATTCAGGTTCAAAAAAGAAACGCAATTAATGTTCTGATAGAGCAAATCATTCTCTTTCGAAAGCTTTATAGCGCTATGCAAGATGCCGCAGGCGTATTCCACTATCAGTCGTTGAATAAAACGGGAGGGACTTATAGGACAACCTGATAGGTTGTTACCAGGCAGTCAAATACGATACGTTATAGTTATCATTAGTTAGTTGTTGTCATTAGTTGTTATAGTTACTGGAAGGAAAATATTGCATCTGATATCCGTAAACTCCGCCTTTGCCGGTCCCAAGCCCGGATGAAAAGGAGGAGGGTTAGGCGACGGGCCAGCAACCTTTCCCCGTAAAAAACCCAGTATGCTACAGAAACGATCGACTATATGGATTCTGCTAAAAAGGGAAAATCGAAGCCGAGCTTTGTTGCGGGAGACTGATACTGGACTCGGTTTTCTCTCCAAAGAACATCACGCGTATTGGTACCTGGAACATACGCACGCTTCATCTTATTGGGTGTCTCCCTCGCTCCTTTAGGAATTCGATATTTACGGCCTAGACATTCTCGGAATCAGTGAGGTCCGATGGATCAGAAGTGGACGCTTAATTAGTGATGGCAAAACTATCCTGTTTTCTGGGACAGAGAGGAGACATGAAAGAGGAGTCGGAATCGTTCTTAGCAAACGAGCTTCAAATTCTCTCGTTAGTTGGGAGCCAGTAAACGACAGAATCATCACTGCGCGCTTTCGAACGATGCATACCAGAGACGCAATAATACAGTGTATGCTCCAACGGAAGACGCAACCGACGTCGAGAAGGACGATTTCTAGGAACGGTTACAAGATGTCATTGATGAAATGCCACAACGGGACCTCAAGCTTGTTCTAGGCGACTTCAACGCGCCAGTGGGAGAGGAAGGCGATCGAAAAGGCATGAAAAAATCTGTCGGTGCATTCGCATCGTCGGACCACCTAAGCAACAATGGAAAAAGGCTCCTGTCATTCTGCGATTTCAACGATCTATGCATTGCGAATACATTCTTCTTTCACCGAGGCGTCCACAAGAAAAGTTAGAGATCGCCAAACGGCACGATGGCAAACGAAAGTGACCACATCTGCATCAGAAGTTAGTTAACGATGCACGTGTGTACAGAGGTGCGATTGGTAGGTACACACCTGGGCAACATTGAACTCATGCTGAAGCTACGAAGAAGGCTAGTCGTCTTGCGACGATACGATGTCGAGAAATTCAAGAACCACACAAGGAACTTCCGCCTAGACCTGCAAAAGACCTGCAAAACAGGTTCAGTACCCTTGACGAATGCGAAAGCATTGACGAAGTCTGGGAAGCCGTTAAGACTGTGATATGCGAAAGTGCTGAAGTGGTCGTCGGGCGCAGACGGGGCAAGAGGAAGAAACAATGGATTCGGGAAAAAAACCTGGGAACTGATAGATAACAGGAAGCGAGCCAAGCAAAGAAAAGTGTGCGCAAAGGCAACTGACGAATCAAAGGAATCAGGCAAAATTTATTCGGAACTCGATCGACAGGTAAAAGCGTCATGTCGCCGGGATAAAAAGGCTTGGATCGCTCAGAAGGAAACAGAGGCACAAACAGCGGCTAGTCGTGGTGATTCCAGAACACTGTACCGAATTGTATCGGAGCTGACGGAAACAAGGCTCAGCACGTGTGTACCAATAAAGGACAAAACTGGCAGACTATTGCTTAGCGAAGCTGAACAAAAATTAGCCCCAGCCATCCGCAACGCCTACGTTCGATGATGAAAACGCTTGGGGGAGCCAATCGTCAACACCGGCTACATAACGGTAGAGGAAACAAGGACAGCAATACGAGACTCAAAAAAGGAAAAGCCCCTGGCCTCGACGAAAATGCAGCGGAGATGTTAAAAGCTGAAGACGCACCGGTAGCGGAACAATTGACGACACTTTTCAATAGCTGCTGGCATCAACATAAAGTGCCAGAGGATTGGAAAAACGCCTAGTAGTCAAACCGCCAAAAAAAGGAAGCTTATCGGATTGGGGAAACTGGAGAGGTATCACCCTGTTATCAGTGCCAGGCAAAGAATTCTGCGCCGTATTGTTAAGAAGGCTTCGAGATGCAATTGATGATCGACTGCTGGAGGAGCAAGCTGGATTCAGAAACGGAAGATCGTGTTGCGACCAGATCTTTGCGCTACGCAACATCATCGAGCAGTGCCTGAAGTATCGCTACCCGCTCTATAGAAACCTCGTCGATTTCAAGAAAGCATTTGACAGTGTCCACCATGAGTGGAAAATACTCAGCCTCTACGGAGTCCCTGCGACCTTCGCCAAAGTGTTAAGAAGTCTATACCACAACTCCTTCTGTTGCGTGAAGACAACTCTCGGGAATTCAAGATTCTTCGAGGTCGCCACAGGAGTCAGGCAGAGATGTGTTCTCTCACCATTGCTCTTCAACATCGCACTCGACTACGTACTGAGAAGAACGACAGCCGAAGTACAAGGAGGTATCCTTTGGTCTAGCGGTCGCCTTATGGACCTGGACTTTGCCGACGACATTGCCATATTCGCTGAGGACAACGATACTCTTCAAAGAATGCCTTAGCCAGGAAGCAAGCAAAATCGGCTTCCGAATTAGTACCGAAAAGTCAAAGGTCATGCACGCAGGAAACACGACCTCGAGAGACGGCATTTACGTAGGAACGGATCGCTTGGAAGTAGTGAATAACTTCACCCACTTGGGAAGCACGATTACCAGTAAGATGCTGCGGCTGACGTTCGATGCAGGATTGCGAAGGCGACAGCAGTGTTCCGGAAGCTTAAGCCACCGTGGACGTCGTCTTCTATTTCAAATGGCGTCAAGCTGCTTTTGTATTCCTCGATAGTCCTCCCCACTCCAGTGTGCGCTAGCGAAACCTGGAAGATGTCCGCTAGCATCATCAGACGGATCAACGCGTTTCACTGCAAATGTCTGAGACAAATAATGAGGATATGCTCCACGGACCGCTTGACGAACGAAGAAGTACTACGACGCTGCCGATCGAGCAACCTCTACGAAACCGTTGCGCAACGCCGACTCCGCCTGGTCGGACACATTCTTCGAAACACGCACACCGCCTGCCAAGATCAGCCATGCAATTGACACCGCCAGGAAAGCGACGTTTATGGAAGACTTGAGGTTACGCTACACGGACCGCTCCATCTTCATCATCAGACTTTTATGAAAGAAGTTATGAATATTTCTAGGCAGGTGTGCGAAGAAATAGATCAAGGCAGGCAGCGGTGGAAAGAGTTTGTAGCCCTATGCGCTCAACAGCACAGGAAGAGATAAGTACTAAGTAAGTAAGATATTCGTTAAAATCGACACTCAAGGATATTTCTCTAGTAGTGTTGTCAAATTCGAAAATTTTAAAAGAACGGCCGATGTATTCACCTTCTGATATGGCTTGGGTCACATGTAACGATGTGCTCCAATTCCACTACGTTTGGGCCAGCCCAATCAACAAAACACTGCTGAATCATTTTCTTTCTTTTTCGAAGAAGACATTTTTTACGTGGATCTCCTCCTATACTGCAGTATGCAAGTTCTTAAGATTTATTCATGTGTCACACCATTAGTTTAACGTGGTCAACGGTCACTTGGCATGTGCATCTGTCTGGAGCGCAATAGACTGTGCTAATGTTTTGGTGAGTCCAGCTTAAATGCCAATCAGTGACCTTAACATAATTGTATTAAGTGGCATAGGCTCTGAACTGTAGTCGAACCCAGCGTCTAAAGGTGACTCAGTTGCTTCCAACTGTTTTTTATTAGAAGTTACCATTGTTTCGCAATCTTTGAACAGAGTTAATAAAAAGTGCTTATAAACAAGCTTATGTAACACAACTGTCGCGCACAGTGCACCAATAGGAAACCCTGAGCGACCCAAACGGATAATGGCAGTTCTGCGGACACGGGATAATTAGATGATTCCAATAATGAGATTTTGAGGACCTTGAATAATTGCATGACTGTGATAGCGGTGATATTGGGAACTCCAGATTATTGGATGATTCGGATCGGATTTAACCAACAGTATTTCCAATAATCATTGAATCCCATCCAATGTATAGTATTTAGCGTCGTGAAAACCTCTTTAAAAACATTTACGTATCTCAGGTTTTTAACACGCTGAGGACGAGAGCGACTTTCGCGTGTGTATCGCGTAGGGCGAAGCACGCCGCAGAAATGTGACACGGCATATCGCAACCCAAACGTCTTCTAAGGATAAATTTGGAATACTAAACAAGATGCTAATGTTCGTCTCAACAGTGACGACCGGTTACCCCCCCCCCACCTAGTTAACTAGGATGGTCGTATAAGGATCACCAATTTTTCTGAACTTCGTCCGAACTTTGAAAGGTTACTTGAGGTGCTGATCTCGTGTTCGATTTTCAGAATTTCGAAGAGCGTAAACTGCGCTACGTTGCGATAAGTAGCATTAGGTAGGGTGGAAAAGGAGACGGGAGAATGGAGCCGATGTAGTATAAACTTTTTCTAGAAGGTTGTTTTGGTGCTCATGACGGTGCTCGTAAATCAGACGTCCGTTTTTGAAATTGCAGCCAACTAGTGAGGGTATGCTGCGATAGGTATGGGTAACGATCGCAAAGAAGGAAAACAAAGGAAGCGAAAAGAGCTAAAACGAAGGAAGGGCATACCTTCACATACCCTGGCGACGACCATTCTGTTTAATGCAGCTATAGAATGCTTTCCTGCTTAATTGTAGATCCAAAAGAGAAAAAGGAAACGAAGGAAGATGCTAAGAAGAAAAACAAGCGGAGATTTTTAAGAAAGTGAAATTGCTAAAAGGCGCAGGTCAGATTTGTTTCCAGTGTCTCAATTAACTCCTACAAAGAGTTTAGTTAAATTCGGTGGTCCTGACACGACTATTAATTAAGAAGGGAAACGGTCGTAATCGTCCAAAAGACACCGGCATCGTGTTCAGCGTCCTGGACCGGATTCATGAACGACTTGCATGCGGGTAAGTGTAAGATTTACCCCACTCCCCACTTACGCGCGATTCATAAACGCGCGGTTGGGAAAACTCGAGGTAAGTGTCGAGGTAAATGCTACCTCGTCAGCGCGTAGGGAAACATTTGCATTCAAGGCAATGGTTTTGCTCCACTGCCAATTTCTGGCCCAATGCATCCCTCCGCTGGCTGGCTGGCTCAGAGCTGGCAACGGGCCACCGGAGGGATGCATTGAGTCAGAAATTGGCAGTGAAGCAAAACACTTGCTTTGGCCTTCATGAATCAGAAACAGAGGTAAGTTCAGGGAAAGTGAAGGGTAAGTGGTCGCCGAGGTAAGTGGAGGTAGGATTTATCTCCGGCCGCGTTCATGAATCCGGCCCCTGGATAACCTCTCGACGAAGACGAAGTTTGGATGAGCGTATATCATTCTTGTTGAAGTAATATACCGTCGCGCACCATTGAGCGACATCATCCCACGAGAAATACTGGCTGTCGCGCACCATTGAGTGGCATTGTCGTTAACGTGTTAATGGTCTCTTTAGAATGAAGTTTTCGTTATGTTTGTACATTTCATGATTTGAACTGCTTGAACTTTTTTCTATTGATGAGAGCAATTCGTCACCGATTCCTATTTGTGTTTTACGAATTACTTCAGTGAAGACTTCAGTGGTTGTATTTCACGAATGATTTCATGATATATTGTTTAGTTCAGCTTAGAAAGATAAGGGTCATTGGGTGGAAAGCCCCAAAGTAACACTCTTCCGAGAAAACGACTTACCGAACTACTCCTTCCTCCGGTTTCATTCCGTAATTCCGGTCTTTATCATTGAAGAACATTTCCACATAGTGAGTCCACATAATGAAAACATAAATTGCAAATAATGATATCACATCTTCATTTATGCGAGTCATGCAAATCTTCCGAAGTCACATGATTTCTTAGTACAGTCGATAACTTACCTTCTTTGGATCAATAATGCACTTCGCTGTGTGACCTGGTGGGCCTACGTGTGATGTATTATGATATCTTCTAGTAGGCATCCAATCCGTCAACTAAAAACATCAACTTCGAAATATAAAGATAGCTTACTGTATGCCCCAAACAAATCGCTAGATGTGGGAACCAAGCAGGTACGATGACTAATGTAGAGGATTCGCATCAACTAAGCCGTATCGATCATCCACTCCACTTCAGTCAACTGTTGTTAATTTCTGATTAGAATTACTGATCTGTGCCGAAGGTGGCGCAATTGTGTTACCCGGTGTTTCTAGAACGAGGATCATGCCAAAAGTCAGACGGTTAATTGCTGTTGTGAATCTTAACTTTCCTGTCGCTCCTATTCCTCCACTTATTCCACAACATAGCCGTTGCATGGCCTTGGCAATTGATATCGAACATGTTAGTTTAGTTGAGGTTTCTAATCACTATTGGTGTTTCTCAATGTGAGAAACGAATCGAGAATTCTGTGGAGGCTTAATGAATTCTGTGCAGAACTCCAGTATAGGGCATTGTAGTCTTAATGCTTCTGTGCCGCGCAGGTTTGTTATAGTGGAACAACTTTATTCGGCCTACGTTTCGACAACTTCGTCGTTTTCAAAGGCCTGAAAGAAGTTCGAAACCTAAGACCAGACACTCATTTTGGCAAAGACGCCCTTCTTCAGCTCCGGCAGTTTCAATATTTCCTACGAGTGTCAAGCAGTATCTAACTGAAGCAAGCCGAACTCACCGTTGTTCCACAAGTACTGTGGGAACGCTCAACTACGTTACCACACTGAGCAACTGAGACCTACCTACTGCGGATCCATACTGATGTTAAATGTATAGATTGCACGGTCTCAGAGCTCGCACAGCGGGATGAACGGCAAAAACTCACTGGTGATCGAAATGCACTCACTTCGGTTATTCATTGTTGGATTACGTTCGCGAATCCAGAAGGCCTCTAGGGCCTTTCTGGGACCGATCTCATTTTCATGAAACAACACAGCAAGATGTACCCTGATGCGAACGCTTAGCGCTCTCTCTGATTCCCCAATATGTAACTCCACACAGCTTAAACACTGAATTTGGTAAACCACACCTTTGGATTTAGGGCCATCATTTTCACTATCGCAGCACGTGAAAGCATCTATGTATCGAAATGCAGTGGGCGGGTTACATAAGCTAAGAGATAAGCTTAGAGCGAAGGCAAGAAACAACCCTGACTCTTGTACAAACGAAGAACCTCAAACGAACGATGCTCTCACCTATACCGTTCCCTCGCGCTTTTTACAAGGAGCACGACCCTGTTTCTGAAGTTGATGTCAAATTCGGAATTCTAATATCGGAGGTGCTTCGCGTTTTTCGTAGGCACAGAGATGAACAAACAACGAATTTGACAAGAGAGCAGTGGGCAGGCTTCAAATAATTGCGCGACCTAATAGCTCGTAACGAAATACGACTCTCTGTTAGTGACAAAGGTGACGAGTTCCTTGCTTGCACGGGACTCCTGGATAGACAGATATCTGAACACCACCTCGCTGACCAAACGGTCTATGCCGAGTCATCAGAGAGCATTTTCTTTCGCAATTCCACAGGTTAAACTCTGTTTGGAAGTTTGTGGCTGAGTCGGCTGGTCTAGATAAGCGATTTATCAAGAGGCTGAAACTGGACACGCCCACCTGCCCGGTATTCTATCACCAGGTCAAAAGGCATAAATGGTCTGAAGAGGACAAGAACTCATTGAGTGCAGGCGCATACAAAATCCGACCCATAATAAGCTGCGTAGATGGACCGACTGACCGAATCTCCTGGTTCCTCAACAAAAGTGACGGTCAACTTCAACGGTCAACTTTAAACTTCAACTCAATCAACTCAGCTTCATACTTTTATATTTGGTAAACACGGAGCATTTTCTGGACCGCTTGTGATCTAGTACGCTTCAGCAAAATTGTGTGATTGAATCATTTGACGTGACTGCGTTATATACCAACGTAGATAATGACGCTGCTTTGCAAGCACTTTCGGAGATGCTAGATGAGCATGGAAGAAGTATTACTATGTTTGGTTTGAATAAATCACACGTAATGATGCTCGTACAAGAATGCCTAAAGTGTAATGTTTTCAAGTGGTCCGGGAAATATTTCTCGCTGTGTAGAGGACTGGCGATGGGACAACGCTTAGCTCCAACCCTAGCGATCTGCTTCATGAGCAGAGTGGAACGACCAGCACCGGAGCGCTTTCCCATAATATACTGTCGACACATTGACGATTGTTGTATAATAACGACAACGCAATCCGAGATGGATGAGTTGTTCAACATCCTTAATATACAGTCACAAAACATCAAATTCACTCGAGAAACTCCGTGTGAAGGCTGGCTACCCTATTTGAACACTCAAATTAGGGTAGCAAACGGCTCTTTCAGTGTGAAATGGTATCGTAAGGGTAGCTCCAAGAACATCATAGTCCACGCAAAATCTGCTACCCTCTGACTATGAAACGTGCTGTGCTTCGTAACATGTACCGAACAGCAGTGGGTGTGTGCACGGGACATGAGGAGCTCGAGGAATCATGCAATATGCTTGCCCGCAATATTGCACGTCTCAATGGGTACGATGCAAGACAACGAAATGGCCGGATGAGATCTGGGCGTGGTATAAATGCGCGGGAAAATAAAATATGTCTCCAGTTACCCTTTATTTCTGAGGAGATCACGGCAGCTGTACGTCTATGCCTAGTGCGAGCAAATATGGACGATGATGTTCTGCTGGTCAACATACCAGGACACAACATCAAACGACTGCTAGTTCGCAATAGGCTTTACGATAGTTCATGTATAACGAGAGACTGCGTATTCTGCCCCTATGGGAGAAGTGGAGACTGTGAGCAGAAAGGTGTGGTTTACCAAATTCAGTGTTTAATCTGTGGGGAGGAAAACACATATTGGGAAAACAGGGAGAGCGCTAAGCGTTCGCATCAGGGAACATCTTGCTGGTAAGGGAAAGCGTAGTTTGGTAACCCCACTCGGTTAAACATCGGGTGGATGTCCATCGCGGAGACGATTTTAATATTAAATGCACTGAGTTGCTTCGTGAAAATGAGATCGGTCCCAGAAAGGCCCTAGAGGCCTTCTGGATCCGCGAACATAATCCAACAATGAATAACCGAAGTGAGTGCATTTCGATCACCAGTGAGTTTTTGCCGTTCATCCCGCTGTGCGAGCTCTGAGACCGTGCAATCTATACATTTAACATCAGTAAGGATCCGCAGTAGGTAGGTCTCAGTTGCTCAATGTGGTAGCGTAGTTGAGCGTTCCCTCAGTACTTGTGGAACAACGGTGAGATCGGCTTGCTTCAGTTAGATCCTGCTTGACACTCGTAGGAAATATTGAAACTGACAGAGCTGGAGAAGCGCGTTTTTGCCGAAATGAGTGTCTGGTCTTAGGTTTCGAACTTCTTTCAGGCCTTTGAAAACGACGAAGTTGTCGAAACGTCGGTCGAATAAAGTTGTTCCACTATAACAAACCTGCGTGGCACAGAAGCATTAAGACTACTCTCGCAATATGCCCAGGTTTTATGAAAACCGAACATGGAGGATAGAGCATTGTCTTCACAACGCACCATCGAGCAGAATCGTTTTGAATCGTGTTTTTCAGTGAAGGTTCTTTATTATATAGAGAACCACTCCCTTTCGGGGAGCTACTGTTTATTCTATCACCCATCTGGATGTTGCGCGACCGTGCAATCGCTCCTCTTCCTGTGATTGGACGAGCGCGCTGTTTCCCACGGTGGCTTGCCGATGAGGCGCTTTGACCGGCCGGAGGCATGGGAAAATGGCTGACGTCGATCGGAGCAAGCTCCGACATTCCGACTTTGACAGTCAATATTGATCGTCCCTGCGCTCCGGCAGCGAAGTAAGTCGCTCTTTTCGTTTATACTCCCATAGTGCCGGAGGATCCTGGTTCCGCAATTGTCTTCGCTGCTCACTGCAGGGTAACAGCACCAGGGGCCGGATTCATCAACGACTAACCCGTGGGTATAGGGGGGGGGGTTGAGATACCTTCGATGGAGCCTGCGTCTCTGACTCTTGCCTTATCTCTACCTGACTCTTATCTTATCCCTACCCCTTATACCTCGCATATCCACGGGTTTAAATGTTGATGAATTTGGCCCCAGGAGAGGGCCGGGGGGTTTTGTGAGCTTTGCGCTCACCCCACGGCCTCGGGGAAATAGCGTTTCGCTCATGGTGTTTGCTGCTCACTATGTACCATAATAAATTTCATGAGTTACCGTGTGTCCTGCTGGAGAAATTGGGTGAGTCCCTCGGGTGTTAACTGGTCACTACGAGGACGGGGAGCAAGCTGAACATACAAAAGCGCGCGGCAGCCACGACGATACTGCGGCAAACGCGACATGTACATAGTGTGTGCTGCTACAGTTAAGAAGTCTAACGCTCTTGTAACTGCATAAACTGCTATTAATACCTCTGCTCAGCTATGTGGTGTTCCCCGGTGCACCCAATTCGAGGAAATGGCTATTTTGGGTGGGAATTGGGTGACCTAATCCAAGCAATAAGCAATTGCTGCCATTGTGAAACGATTTTGGGCTCTTTCATGACATGAAGCTTCATTTCTAAAAGCCACATATTTAGATACAATACAGCATAACTCGGGAGTTTGTTAGAGCTCCATGTGTCCAATAACAGCCCACCCAGGAGCTATGCGTCAGTGGCGATTCATCGCGCGCGCGGCGAAAACTTGTATGTTCGTAATACCAGCCCTGCGCGGAAAGCAGACGGGCCGCCACACGTCAGAACCGAAGTGTCCGATGTATATAGCGTGTGGGTGTTGATTCGTATGTATATCTCTTGTTTGTAGGCACTCTGTATTCTCCTCCCGTGGACGTCTGAGGAATCGCGAAGATAGGTGGAAAGACGCGATGGGAAATGCCAGCTGACAGCTGGAGCATCATCAATACAGGCAATAAGAATCCCGGACAGAACTATTTTGTAGGACCCCTTTTCCACCATGTTTCAGCTAGCATATAAGTGGCCATTGGGTGCCATTGGGCATCCAATGACCACTAATGGGCAAGAGGCTTGTCTCTGCCTATGGGACACTGATCGCAACATATGTAGTAATGCCATGACATATAAATCCACATTCGCCTGCCTTAAATTTTAGGATATTATCAAGCAGAAACACAACAACAGCGGCTCATATTAAGAAGTGGAATCAAGGATGTTACGCTGACTTCATTCGGCCGTGTCTTCGTGCTTCTTCATAGCGTGGAAAAGATAAGGATGCGTCGTACGAATCACATATCCAAAGTACAATCTATATTACAGCAGCTTTATTTGAAGAAACTAACTAAAGCGGCTGATGTTGTAAAGCAACCAACAAATCCAGCACTCTGAAAACAATCGAAAGGCATATAAGTTGTTGCCTGCTCATCTTCTCACTGACGGACCCGGAAAATCATAATGAGCGTTAAAGTGGTCACTGCGCCATCTTTTAGAAAATGATGAAATGATCATGAATGGGCCACAATTTAACACTTCTTGAACATCTGATCTACTGTTGAAATAAGAGCCATTTATAGCCAATTTCATTTGTTGTTTCTTGGAAATAGCAAAGGATGAGCCATGCAGAAAATGGAGAAATGCAAATTGAGAATATAATGCTAGAAGAGAACCACTCATCGCATTGCGATCAAGTAGCCCGTCTGTCAACACTCATCATAAGTCCAGCCTGCGTTAAACTTCTGGTTGAACTTTGCTTAGTTCGCTTGAACACCATTGCTTTGAACTTCCTTAACCCTCTTACGCCGAGCATTCCTCAAAAATGAAACGTTGTTGAACACTATTTGATACTAGAGATTCTTCGGCTTTCCAGTATTCCGCTCAAACACTTCTCTTGTAAACAAATATCGCATTTCTGTTACTGCGTTCGATTTCCACACTGTGATGCTGTTGATGTTAACTTGTATGTGATGGTCATGACTAATGTCTCAACGTCATCGTTTCAACCCATTGGCATTTTTTCCAATTCTTTATCATAAGAAGAATTCAGTAAGAAGACATTGGGAACATAATAATCCAAATGACCCAAGTTTTGTATATACTCTAAGCATCCGTTTATTAAAAATTTCACGTTCGCACATAAACTCTTTGGAGTGGAAGTTATGTTCGTACCTGATTTTTGTCACTATACTTTGCCGGCAAGCTTTCGTTTTTTAGAATCCATCGTTGTCGGAACTGCAACGAACCAATGCTTGGATCAGTTACATTTCTGGAAAGCAGCTGACAGTTAAAGTGCTTGTTTCGGAGATACCAAGAATAAACGCGCAGTGGTATACGAACCTGAGGTAGTCTGATAACGTGCCTTGGTAATCTGTAATTGTTAATCTTTCGTCTAGGTCTACAAAGGCGGCCCAACGAGAGTGGCCACGAGAGCGAACGAGGCAGTCCTAAAAGGCAAGCCAGTAATGCCTAGCTTTTAATTTGCAGTAAGTATTAACCCTATTTTCTACTGTGGCTAATGGCATCCTGTTCGTTGAAATACCTTCGAACATAGTAGGATAAAAAGGATAAGGGACGGCGTTACTCAATTCTTTTTGGAAGGCGCCATGAAATCTGTTTCTACGGGATGTCGTGGAGGCGAATTGAAAGCGCACTTGGTTTGCACCTTGAACTGTGGTGGCGAGCCGATAAAGAAGTCAGTGCTTATCCTCGCCAGACAGACTAGTCTGGTACCAAATTAACAACTTGGAAAGGGTCGAAGGCTTGGTTTACCTGGGGCCGGATTCATCAAAGTTACTGCAGTAACTTTAACGGAGAATTGTAAGCGAAAGCTCAGATAACGCGGCTTATCAAACTAGATGGTGAGCGATAATCTGCGTTATCTGGAAGCTTTTCGCTTACAATTCTCTGTTAAAGTTACTGCAATAACTTTGATGAATCCAGCCCCTGGACGAAAAATCCGAGACTGGGCCCCTTCAGATTGCGAATATTCGAATATTTTAAACATCTTATTTCAAAATTTAATTAATTAAAAGCATATACATAAAATGGTATATTATGTAATTTTTCATTAAGCCCTAATACAAGAATTGAATAGAATTCTTCTTCTTCTTCTTCTTCTTCTTCTTCTTCTTCTTCTTCTTCTTCTTCTTCTTCTTCTTCTTCTTCTTATTCTTCTTCGTCTTCAGCGTCTGTACCGCTTCGTAGGGGGTCCGCTATTTTGGTGTCATGACGCCACCTTTCCCGATCCAGCGCTCGATCAGGCTGGACACCGGCAACCTTCAAGTCCGTACGCAACGTGTCAGACCAGCGCTGCTTCGAGCGCTCTCTAGGCCGTTTTCCTACTACCTCGAACTTAAGGTCTATCTTGCGCACGCTATCTTCCCTTCCACGCAGAACGTGGCCACGCCATCGTGAGCGAGCTTCGCGCATCTTGTCCGCTATCGGCGTGACACCGAACTTCTGCCGAGTAGCTTCGTTTCGGATGCGGTCCATGCGCGTGACTCCAGCCATCCAGCGCAGCATCTTCGTCTCCATGACGCTGAGGCGCGTTTCAACTTCCTTGGTCGCAGGCCAACACTCAGCACCGTACATAGCTACCGGCCGGACAACGGTTCTATAGATTTTGACTTCAAGCGCTCTTGTGTCTTCTTCATCAAGGATTAAATAGAATTAATGAATAGAATTGAATTACACGTCTTTTCTTAAGGGAGAAGGAAATTCTAGCCGTTTTAGCGTGTTGAACATTCCCGCAGTTGTTTAGGTTTTGTACTCCACGGCTTTATAAAAGGCTTTGATAATTATACGCAAAAAACATATTAAGAGAAAATAAAGAGTTTAGGGCACTTTACTTTCCGTGATAGCAAAAAAGACTAATTTTCCTATCATAATGCTCTATGGTTTAAATCTCGAAAACACTAGGATAGAACTGAATCAAAATTCAGAAGTCATGAGTCAAATCTCTAAAAACAACAATGAAACGCTGACACGAGAAACGTTGAAATATGAGTAGAGAACCTTAAAATGATAGAGAGCCTTGCTCAGAATAGGCGATCATACAGAGAGGTGGAAGTAAAGCTTATGCGATGTACCCTAATTTAACGCAAGCTTTGATGCATCAAAACGTATCAACCTTAGTGGAAAAAAGTAATCCATTCAGCTTCAACACTACGATCTGGCGTGTCGACGAACGGTGCAACCACTACAAGTCCATAGCTTCTTTTTTGGTGGGAAAAGAAAAAAATGTCGAAACAGAATTACATATAGTGAAGAGCAGACCATGAACAATATCACGAATAGCTGCCCAACCATTTGATTAGGAATTCGTTTTCACGAAACCATCGCGAAATTTCTAGATAAATTTCAAATGACCGCTTTTGATTTGATGATTTACTGTTGGTGAGATTGTTAACAATTGAATCTAGGCTAATAAATTAAAAATAAATAAATTAAGAATTAGAAAAAATCTGTACGTAATACATATATAACATCTCATAGTTCTTCAACATTACAAGAACTCAACGGCACAACAATCGTAATCAAATGACATTAACATAACAACAAAAACACAACTAACAACAGCGTTCAACATGCTTTATTTCGCCTCTACCTCAATACAAAACATGTTTGGATGTCCAAGTCGATGCAAGTCTTATCATTAGAACGAAGCATTCAAATCTGCTGAAAATGTTTCCTGCACTGTTAAACAAAGCATTTCCTCCCTTCTGAGCGAAAATTCCGAATCGTTAAATCGTTTGTTCACTCGTATAAGGGTTTGGAGTTAAGCTACGTTTTCGACTTTACGTGAACATGAGTGCAAAAGAGCTTTATTGGAAAAATACGAATAAAAGCTTATGCTTTTGAGTGCACCGCGATACCATAAAATACCGCTCAGAATCAAATTTTCAACCAGCGCAGCCTTGCCTAACGTAGAAAAAGATGCGATCAAACATAACTCGTAAGTTGTAAAACACTATTTTACGTTTTCCCCTTCAACAGTACTACTCAATTTCACCCAGATGCTTCAGCGCCTCATTTTGGATTGGGGCTGACAATGGGAGTCTGACTGCGGTAAACAGCGGAGGTTTTCAATCTCCGGCAGGATCTCCCAAGCTGAGGAGTTCGGCAATTCTTCGGAAGAGAATATGAACCATACCACATCCCGAAGGCAAGAAAGTGGCGGTGCGAACTCCGCATGGGGTGACAAGGAAAGTCACAAGTTTGGCTCCCGGTTCTGGCTCGCCATGCCAAGTAAAAAGTACAAATTCACGATGGTTCCAGCGCCAGGCCCAGGTTGACAGGCTGGCTGATGGAGATACCCATCACAAACCATGGCCAAAAGTTGAAACACAATAAGTATAATATTTAGGACATCACCCGTAAGAAGCCCGCAGAATTCTCTATTGAGTTCTATTGTGATGCAAGGGCTACCATGAACCGAACAGTTTGGCCAAAGAAGCTAGTTCAACTCTAAATGTGAGAACACTAACCGGAAGATTCAGGAAAGGGGACACGATGAAGTGCAGAAGGTTAGAAATCCTTTGTCTGAAGGAAATGCGATAGAGAGGGAGTACCCGACCGGTGGCTGACCTTATCACACCTCTACCCAGCAAGCCCAGAGTAGGAACAAAACCCAAATCCGATGGTGGAGACTGCGGAGCACGTTGCACAACTAGCTACGAAGGACACAGCTCGAAGCGAGGCTTTTTCATCGAACTGGTCCTTGAGATAAAGCAAAAGAAGGAGCCCTATAATCTGTGGCAGAAGTCGAGGGCATTCGCAGGCTTACAGAAAGCTGAAGAGGCAGCCGTAGTAGAAGCAAAGAATGCAGAGATGGATGCTCTATACGAGAAGGTGGACGATGCCACAGTGAGAGAAGTTCGCCATTAGTTTGGCCAAGGCACGTCATAGAGCTCGACATTAGTCAAGACTGTGAATAGTGCTGACAGCAGGGTACTATGATCGTATTTAAAGATACAAATGGGAGCGACAGCGGTCGCGCGCGGCGGCGCCTGGCGCGTTGCCAGGTCTGTCGGCCGATTACGGGGCAGCTCGCCCCGAGCATGCTGAGTCATCGGAGAGGCAGATTCCAGAGAGGAGAAGGCCAGTGGCGGCACATAAAGAACACACATAAAGGCACATAAAGACTACTTCTTTGAACTCTCGTGCATTTCATGCGCTTGCCCAGAAGGAAAGGCTTCGAGTGAGGCGGAATGGAGGAGAGGAAGGGAACGTAACCGGATTTGGGATTATGAAACTTAAGAATTTCGGTACTAAGCGGGCTGGTGCCTGCTGTACACCGGAAAGGTGGTTTAAAACGGGCAAGATAAATCAGCCACACTCTCGTGTTCCCTCCCTTGCCTAGTTCTGTGCTCTCCTCCGCGTCAGCGAGGAGCTACAACACTAGAGGAAGGCTATTTGACCTTCGATTTCCCACATTTAGGTGGATTGCAAGGTATATCCATTGACCTTTGTCCCAGCTACTAAAATCTGAAGTTGGATATCTACAGTGGATTATGCAGTCGGGAAAAATTAATCCATCTCTTCCTCAAGGATTCTAGACCCCGGCATGTTTTTATGGATGAACATGGACGCACGGGCACATGTTTATTAAGGAGGGGGGGGGAGGGGGCGGGATACCAAGGATCGATGGGGTTCAACGAATCCAAGGCGCTTTCCTACGAAGAGTGAACCATAGATGTGATACAAGATTCTGTAAGTGACCGACAGCGGAGGAGCGCCACGACCCAGCACATTGGGTTAGCTTCTTCGCCGTTGACCGCTGGAAAAGAAGACAAAAACAGCATTCCTGTGTTTTGTGAAACCATAACGGTATCCAGCGTTGATGTCATATCTTCCTTGAATGCTCTGTTAAACATACTTAACTAGCCTTAATAGCATGCCACTCTAGGCCATGCACTGTATATCTTGGACACAAGTTTCACAATAATATCTCGACTTCAACGTTCCTTCAGAAGTGAAGCGGGTAAATGGACACGAACAAAGTTTAACTTCCTTGATATGCGACGTTTTGCTCAGCTAAGTCATATCACTGACGGCTTGGTCTGTTTTAAAGTGGATCGCTTGCCTTTCATGTGTTCCTACAATCCAGATGCTAGTAGGAAGCATGCTGACGTGGTCCAATGCGAAAATAGCGGCAGGGTAACAGAGCTGGCAACTCGCCAGGTGCCGCCGCGCGCGACCGCTGTCGCTCCCGTTTTGTATCTTTAAATACGACCGGGTACTATGGAGGTCAAAAATACGGGAGTAGTACTGCAAGAAACTTCTGAACGATTCCGCATCGGGAAGTTCAGGAAGAACAACCAATAGAAAGTCCGATTCCATTCTGCACGCAGGATGAGGTACGCAAGTTTATATAGAAGATAAAGCTCGAAAGGGTATCCGGACCTGATGGGTACCAGTAGTGGCTTGGAAGGTGCTCGGCCACCGTGGAGTAAGCTGGCTGACACAGTTCCTTGACAGTCACAACAGAGGTTAAGATGCCGGATGACATCAACATAATCCCACCATAAAGCGGAAGGGGGGATGCATCCGAATCCCCTAACTACCAAGGGATCAAGTTGATCTCGCAAACGATGAAGACTACGAACGACATGTCGATTCGAGGCTGTAGGAGATAGTTCCAGCTGAGCACTCTCCTCTCTTTTCTCACTCTTTCCAGACTTCTCGAGCAAGCAGCACTGAGGCTCCATGCTTGAGAAGTCCACCGCAGATTCATTCTTTGCTGCTCAGTTGAAGAAATATTGAGAGCAACTATAGCCCTGCTACCTGGCACACCCGATGACGACGGCAGCGCGACAGGAGGTACACACGCCCTGCTGGGAGGCGTGGCGTTAGGAGGCACAGCCGCTGGTTTGAGGACCGGAAACGTTTGTTTTGCGTGTCAAAGGTTTAACAGGCAGCCGTTAGACTTTCGGTGAAGCCTAGGGAATTGGGGTTAGGTGAGCAAGGGGGATGAGAGGAAGATCGCACGCCCCCCAGCAGGGGCGTATGTACCTCCTGACCGTCCCCCGATGACGACGGTCCAGTCGAAACGTTAGTCCGAAATAAAGTCCACCTACAACCTCGTGTTTGGCACAGTGCTAATACATATACAGCTAAAATCTACCATGCCGAGGTTCCAAGAAGAGAGAAGTTGGAGATTAATTAAAGACGTGCCGCCACGATTCTTTCTGTATTTTTGTTCATAATAGGCGCTCCTTCTTTTATAAAATATAATAATTATTTTTATTAATGTTTTCTACGTTTTCCTTTATTACCTGCTCCATCAGTGCCTAATTCTCCCCTCCTTCTTTTTACACGTTCCTACAAGCTGCAGTTATTATTTGGGCAGCGATGAAGTCGACAGACTTACTAAGCTGATATCCGTAGCCGTCACTCTCGCGCGACTTGCAGTATTTGGCGGGCCACTGGACCTCTTCATCACTTTCTCACTGTTCCGGCCAGTTCAATACTGTTTTATTATATTATGATTTACTTTATTTCTTCAGCAGATCTTTCGTCCTCACTCTTCAATGAATTTAAATTGATGAAGTTTTCATTTGTTTCTCACTTTGTTTCGGATAGTATATTGTATCCAAATAATTGTAGGCGCATAATTACGGTACAAATAAATAAATAAATAAAACCACCACTAACGTCATAGAATGAATATCCCTCCGAATATAGATCAGCGCACTGCTCTGTTATTTCTTTTGCGAGTTTATTTCATAGGTCGAAAGGCCGTAATGAATAGTACTAGACAGTAAACAGTAGACACGCGCTTTGATGGCACTGTGTTTCAAGACACTATGCGTAAGTTATCGAGCTAACAGCAATAACCTAGTCAGTGTCCGTCTTTATGTTTTCAGCTAACCTTATATTAGCTGATTGGATTTACATGACACTCATTCTTTGGTCCGTTATTACTTTGATAAACTGAAATTACTACCAGTATTTCCACATTTTGCCATTCAGCATCATTCCTTGAAAAGCGATCTTGCAGAATGATGGCCTCGGCCTCTCCGCTTCGAACGTAGTCGTCCAGTAGCATTCGACTATATTCGTCTATGTAGTGAACATAAACGTAGAAATATGTTGCACCCTAAATTATGTTGATTTGGTTAACACATCACAAAGTAAGAGAGCGTATGTAATAATTGTTGCTAAGTAATTAAATACATGTATGTTGGCATGAGGGCAATCAAATAGGAAATGATGTGTCGTCATGGAACACCCCTCTGACGAAGCAGCTCTCAAGTCAACTAAATCGTTCTAGCTCGCTAAATTTCATATTATTTCTTTTCAGTAGGTGCGCACTGAAACATATAAAAGGTCATATAGAGAGAGAACATACGATTTGGCAACACAATGCGGACCTAGAACCATTCACCCCTAACCACATGAAGTAGACCCCTCACTACAAATGTGTCGAAAGGAGCCGGATGATACCTTGGACTACCTATGCTCAGCATAACATCATTTAAGCGCTTAACACATCTATTGTTACTATTTGACAGTAGACCCTTGGTATAAGATTCGTTCTGCTACTTCTGCGCATCGTAGAGAACACCCATGGTGGGCAAAACTAGCAGATTTTCGAGATAACACCGCTATTCCAGTGGGCGAAGAAACCTGACCCTTCAGCCGATAATTAGTGTGAAACAGCACGTTGCAAGTTTTATGAAGTTTTATATTGGGCGTCTGAGATGCTGTTTCAACACATTACTTGTCCCCGGCCTTTCTTACGATCCCTAAAAACTAACGCATAAAGCGCATTATCTTCAAGGCTGTGAGCTGCGACGTGTTAACGTGACGAAAGTATAAAGGCGATTCAACTTATGACATCCATTAAGATTTCCTATACTGCTAGATGGAAAGGATTCACGAAGAGCAACATTATTATTCCATGTTTGACTCTCTATGAACCTTGATTGACATCGTTGATGTTGCAATAGACGAATAGACTGTGCAGCGTAGCCAAGGTTGCTATACAAGTCCTTATTGCGGCTTACGTTTCGGAGTCGTCGCCTTCTTCAGAGCCTGGAAAAGTCGATGTCATTTGAGAAACTACCCTCCCAAATGCCATTTCATTTTGCAGGAACTCATCCAAAAGGCTAAGAGACTATGAAAACGAAACCGTAAGGAGTCGAAAACATGGCTAACCTTAGATGTGGACAGAGGAATCCACCGTCACCCTAGCTGGACGAAATATGGGTGAATGAGCTTGGAGCCCTCGGCACCGCCCGCATTAGGGACCTAACGGGTCATGACCAAGAAGTCTGCAGGTTTTGCAGAGGGCGACGTACGGCGCCAGCTCTTGGGTCACAGCCAAACCCTTGTCCTCTGTGATCTACTCTTTAACTCAAGAATTGGCGCCGTACATCGCCCTGTGCGGGTTTTGACCTTTGGGTCATTACCCGTTAGGTCCCTAAGACGGGCGGTCCCAAGAGTTCTAGGCTCATTCACCCATCGTTCGTCCAGCTAGGGTGACGGTGGACTCTTCTGTCCACATTTAAGGATAGCCAAGTTTTCGACTTCTCACGGTATCGTTTTCGTAGTCTTTTAGCCCTTTGGATGGGTTCCTGTAGAATGAAATGGCATTTGGGAGGGCAGTTTCTCAAACGACTTCGACTTTTTCAGGCTCTGAAGAAGACGACGCCGAAACGTGAGCGCCGCAATAAAGGGTTGTGTACTAACCTTGGCTACGCTGCACACTCGTCTATTGCAACTTTATTATAATATCCTTTGTTTTATTTCATTTCATACGCAACAATGAGTGCGTCGTATAGTACTCAGATGTGAGGAAGTCTAAGGGAAGAAAAAGAAAATGAAAGCAGTGGGAAGGTGAAAACAGAGAGGTCAGGTTCACCACAACGGAAGAAGCCTGAAAATAAAAATAGGAAAAAACAATAAGTAGAACTTTATTCTCCTTTTAGTTGCTAATAGCGCAGCCATTAAGAAAAACTGTTATCCGTACCAGTTGGTACCTGCACACTTTAGGTATTGTAAGTCTGAGATAATTGGACTACCATGCGACTGCGTAAACGTACTACCTGCAGCTTGTAATGCTCGATGAGCTCGGCTAACGCTAACCACTTTGGCTCTGGTCCATATATAGGAGCTAAACAAATGGAGAAAAAATGTGTTGGCTCTGGAATGGAAAAAATGAGGTGGGTCACGAAGGATTTCCAACGACCTTAACTCGCTACCTTTCTGAGTCCGGCTCACTATTGGCACAGAATGCTGAATCGTCTCGTTCAAAGTGTTCGACAGCGACATGTACTGCGCTCCTTTGCACACAGGACAGTACACCGTATATTCCGGAAACACAAGGCTTTTGAAAGCCTCGCCTGTTTCCCTTCGAACGTGGTCAAGATAACGGCAGTAAACTGTATCTCTAAAACTAGGAAACAAATTAGAGTCAAAACTAAGTACCGAGAAAGTTTGTTCTAAATCTAAACGGCTACTGCATATACATATGCATACATGCATAAGAATATAATATACCGTCTGTATGTCGAATTAGACAATTTTCAAATCAAATTAAACACTGTTCTAAGCTGTATCACCTGTCTGTCACCTGTCGTCCCGTTGATCATCGACTTGCTCGAGCGGGCGCCAGCAGCGTCTCCATTCGTCCCTGTCGCGTGCCAGAGTGGTCCAATGGATCCTCCTCGCTCGAGGGACACGAAGAGCGTCATATCGGTCGTTCAGGGCTTTCACGAAGAAGTCCGACCAACGCGTTGGTGGGCGTCCTGGTGTTCTTTTGACATCCCGCGGAATCCAATCTGTGACGGCTCTCGTCCAGCGGGTGTCTGCGAATCGCATTACGTGGCCGGCCCACCTAATTTTCGACGACTTGGCCCATGCGACAGCGTCTCTGATCTTCGAACGTCGGCGAAGCTCGGAACTCCGGAGGCCTTCTCTCACTTGCGTGAGTCGTGTCACTCCGAGCATCGTCCTCTCGATTCCACGCTGCGCGACGCTGATCGCGTGTTCATCCTGCTTTCGTATAACCCAGGTCTCTGAGGCGTATGTTAGGGCAGGAAGAACAGTGGAGTCGAATAGGTGGGCACGGAGTCGGACGTTCTTCGTTTTCTTCACGACTTCTTCGACGCTCTTGAAAGCTCCCCAAGCCGCTCGTTTCCTCCTGCTCAGCTCTGGTGCTAGGTCGTTGGCCATGTTGACTTCGCGACCCAGATACACATAGCTGGAGCATTCGGAGATGTTCGTTCCGTTGAGCGAGAATGGGGCATCAGAAACCCATCCGTTCTTCATGAACATCGTCTTCGTAAGATTCAGCTGCAGTCCAACGCTTCCACATACACGATCGAAGTCGGCCAGCATTCGTTCCGCCTGACTGATGCTCGGGGTTATGAGCACGATGTCGTCAGCGAAGCGAAGATGGTGCAGTTGCCGGCCGTCGACCTTCACTCCCATGTCTTCCCATTCTAGTTCGCGCATGACGTTTTCGAGGGTGGCGCTGAAGAGCTTCGGGGATATGGTATCCCCTTGTCGAACCCCTCTCTTCACGTCAATGACGACGTCGTTGTAGAATGGTGAGATCTTGGTCGTGAATCCACTGTACAACTCTCGAAGAACTCTGATGTACTGAGTAGGAACGCCCTGGGTGAGCAGGGCTTCCATGACCGCTTCAGTCTCGACGGAGTCGAATGCCTTCTTCAGGTCAATGAACGTAAGGCACAGCGGCAGCTTGTACTCTCGCGACACTTCGATGAGCTTCGTAATGGTGTGTATGTGGTCGATCGTGCTGAATCCTCTCCGAAATCCTGCTTGTTCGCATGGCTGTCCTTCGTCCAGCGTTCTACTAATCCTATTCAGGATGACTCGAGTGAACAGCTTGTATACTACGGACAACAGGCAGATCGGGCGATAGTTGCCAATGTCGTGCACGTCTCCCTTCTTGTACAGCAAAACGGTCTTGCTGGTCTTCCACTGAGATGGAACCTTGCATTCGGACAGGTAGCGTGTGAAGAGCCGCGCCAGGGTGTTGATGAGCGCTGGCGGGAGGTTCTTCAGGTGTTCAGCTCTGATCCTGTCAGAACCGGGTGCTGTACGTTTCTTCACCGACGAAAATCAAATTGAACGTTTTCCAATCCAAACCGAAACGAGCTTCCTACAGGTAAAACTACGAATTCTCCAGGATGGAGATTTTTGTTTGAGGAAAATCTGGAAAATCTTTTTGAAAATTCATTTTAATTTTTTAGTGCAGCTGCTCGAGTGAGTGCTACAATTTTATACAATTTTTATTTTTTGAGAAACTAAATTAAAAGTTGTTCTAAAGCTTAACAAAGCAGCATTCATTTAGTGCATTAATAAACCAGATTGCACCATACACTCAAAAAGTTCTGCGCGAATTTTATTTGACTGATAGTGTAAATGCTTCTTACATGAAGCATCGAAGTAAAAATATTTGTAATCTTCACATTTTTGTTGTATGTTTACAGGTGTGGAACTCCATTCAAGCAGCAATTGTGCTATCAATCGAATAAAAATCGCGATGTTTTAGAAGAGTGTATGGCGCAATCTTTTCTTTATGCATCAAAAAATTGTTGCTCTCCTGCTCTTTAAAATAAGCTATGAATCATTATTTTTTCTACAAAAATGAGAATTTTATAAAGTTTTATGCAAAGTGTTCACTTGTTGTGTAAGTGAAGTAACGATAAGACTTCAGAGAAATCATCCCAGAATGGAGAGCATTTAGTCTAATGTAGAAGAAGCTCATTTCATTTTGGAAAAGTTCGCGTTGATTTCAAAAGTCTTAAGCTAAGTCAAAAGAGGGGTCCAATTTGGTTTGAAAAATGTTTGAAAAGTGACGACGTTAAAGTGCTGTTTACATACAAGGGTTTTCAGGGAAAGTAGACTAGGTCGATGCGGCATTATGAAATCATTATCAGACCGTTTGGCATTGGTACCTGTTTGTACATATGTGTTATGTTAAATACGTTTGCATACATTTGCATACTTGTTTCATATCTGCCACGGATATTGTGAGACGGTACATCATCAGGGGAGACCCTTACTGTGTTTATCACCGATACTGACCTTAAACAAACCTCAGAGGTGCTGAAGGTGCAAAAGAGGGCTGTGAAGTGTGCGTAATAGCAGAAGATGGGAAGTTTGTGGCTCTAGTCCTTGGTGGCGTAGGAGCTTAGCATTCATACACATTGACTGGTAGATGAAGAGCCCAAGCTGCTCATGTAAAATGCTTCATCAGAAAAGAGGCAGATTAAGTAATTCTATTTAGTAGTTTTGGGCGCGTGTAGCGCAGTCGGAGGACGCGCCGGCTGTCGCCTGCACCCGATACCAGGCTCATGGTTTGGATATCCCGCCCAGGCCAACCAAACCTTCCATCCCTCTGGGGTCGCTGAATTGGTACCAGTCCTATCTGGGAGGGATAAAGCGCTGACGTGTTCATCGAACCGCAAGTCACTGTATGACCAAATACGCATCCAACTGTCCTCCACGACATTCCGTAGAAGTAGAATGCGTGGCGCATCCCAAAGAGGATTGAATAACGCCGTCTTTTCTTCTTATCCTTTACTCAGTAATTTTAGGTAATTCGGTAGAAGTATTCCATGCCAAACAACTATTCCAGAGTCTCATTCGATTTTCCAAAATAAATAAAAAAATTTCACCACATAAATGTAGTCTCGCTGACTATGTGTTGCATTGGAGTTATCGTCTACCGTTCCTTATAAACGACTGTTGAAGTCATTATGCGGAGCAATGATTCATTAAGAGCTTTGATAAAGCACTATTTAGAAATTTCTGTGAATGGCTAGACTTACGAGAAGCGACATTAACATTCGATTATGAGGAATCATAGGAGATGGTCTCCGGTGGCGATGTCCGTTCCTCCACGTGGTGCCACTGGAAACTGCTTGCTTTTGCAAGCCGAGCCAATCACGGACAATCGAACGCAGGCGACAGGCCCTAGTGACAGGCCGGCCTACGAATATCCTGTGTCACATCATATGGTTGATGACGTTACAGAGTTCTCGAGATAATGCTACGGCGTCCGCGGGAGCCGACGCGCACTCGCAAAGCCCGGCGGGTGTGAGAAGTATGCGAGGGTCCCTGATGCGAGGACGGCATCGGGGGGCAACTGAGCTAGTCCGAAAGTCCCGCAACGTAGGCAAGACCCGCGTAGCAACGTTGAATGTGGGTACGTTGACGGGCCGCTCGTGCGAGTTGGTAGAAGCACTGGAGCGAAGAAAGATAGACTTTTGTGCGGTGCAGGAGACGAGGTGGTCCTGACGCAAGTTGAGGGACATAGGACGAGGTTTCAAGGCCGTTCTGTGCGGCAGTCCCAGGACCACCAGTGGTGTCGGTATGATCGTCTCCGAGCGTTTCCGTGACGCGATTGCAAGCGTAGAACGTTTCGATGACCGCTTGATGAAGATTGTGGTCGCCGTAGAAGAACGACGATGTCATTTCTTTTCCGCGTATGCTCCGCAGACAGGTTGCTCCGAGCAAACCAAGGACGAGTTCTGGTCCCTGCTTGATGAGAAGACAGCGGAAGTGCCGTCAGAAGATATGGTTGTTGTGGCAGGTGACCTTAATGGTCACGTCGGAGCAGCGAAAGACGGTTACAGCTGTCATGGTGGTTTTGGCTATGGGTCACGCAACGCCAATGGTGAGCGTATACTTGAGTATGCAGACTCACACGACCTCACCATCGTGAATACCAAATTTCGAAAGCGTGACTCCCACCTCATCTTGTTTTATAGCGGGAACGCCAAAACGCAGATTGACTATGTCCTTGTTAGGCGTCGTGACCAAGGCCTTGTCACAGACGCGAAGACCGTGCCGTATGAGACGGTTGCCACGCAACACCGTCCACTGATCTGCTCGCTGAAGATCACACCTCCAAGGTGTAAACGTGGCGAGCGGTGCGGGACGGCTAGAATTAAATGGTGGCGATTGAAGGAGAAGGAAGCAGCTGTTATCTCTCGCATTCGGTTGCCGACGGTAATAACTGTCGATGAAACCTGGAAAGAGGCTACCGATGCGATAACCCGGGCTGCACGCCTCGAACTCGGCACAACGAAGCCTGGACGGCGTTGGGTCGACAAGCAGGCTTGGCTGTGGACTGACAATGTCAGAGAGAAGGTCAGGGAAAAGAAACGGCTGTATCACGTATTTATCGGTGACAAAACAGTCTGTAATTGGCGGAATTATCGAAAAGCGAGGAAAGCGGCAAAGAAGGCAGTGGCTGCTCCTAAAGCCGCGTACTACGCTGAGGTCAGCAAAAAACTGGAAACGCGCGATGGTGAGCGCTATCTTTACCGACTCGCCAAGGCTCGCTGTCGCCAGGCAAAAGACATCGAAAAGTTCTTTGGCATTAACAATGAGAAAGGCCATCTTCTAATGGATCGTAAAAGGGCTGTGAAGCGATGGCGCGACAACTTCGAGGAAATCTCGAATGTAGAATTTGAACATCCTGCCGTTCCTTTTGCTTCACCTGTATACGGTCCTGTTCAGAAGATCACAGTGAGCGAAACTGAAGCAGCCCTGAGGAAGATGAAGTCAGGCAAAGCCACTGGTCCAGATGACCTGCCGGCCGACCTGTGGAAGTCGAAGGGTTGGTGCCCTGCCGACTGGATGACAGAGTTTTTCAATCAGGTTGTTGCTGAGAAGAAAGTGCCTAAGAGTTGGCAGCAAAGCACGACTATCCCGATTTGGAAGAAGAAAGGCAGCCCTGCGGACTGCGCTAGCTACCGTCCGATTCGCCTACTTTCGCACACCATGAAAGTGTTTGAGCGAATTGTCGATAGACGTATCCGGGATGTCGTCCAGCTTTCCAATAATCAGTGTGGTTTCGTTGCCGGCTGTGGGACGGCTGATGCCATACACGCCGTTCGTCTTCTGCTAGAGAAGCACCGCGAGAAACAGAAACCGGTGCATTTCGCCTTCCTGGACTTGGAGAAGGCCTTCGACCGCGTCCCGCGAGAAGTTATATGGTACGCTTTGCGACGACACGGCGTCCCTGAAGAGCTATTGAGTGGGTGCGCATCCTCTACTCGTGCCCAATAAGCCGAGTACGAACACCAGCGGGTACCTCGACGGAGTTTCCGATCTCTGTCGGAGTGCACCAGGGGTCTGCGCTATCCCCACTGCTCTTCGTGGTCGTCATGGATGCAATTACAAGAGATCTCCAAAAGGCAGCTCCTTGGACGTTGCTGTATGCCGATGACGTCATGCTTGCATGTGAAGACAAAGCCGAACTCGAGCGACAGGCACAGGAATGGTGCGATCGCTTGGCATTGTTCGGACTCAAGCTAAACGTCAAAAAGACGGAGTACTTGACGACGGATGTGAATGAGCTCGGATCTATCAAGATCAATGGTGCTGAGCTCTCACGAGTTACAGCTTTCAAGTATCTCGGATCAACAGTTACGCCCGATGGCAGCCTAAAGTTGGAGGTGAATGCGCGCGTAAGTGCAGCCTGGTCCAAATGGCGGTCGCTGACTGGGGTTCTCTGCGATAAGACAATACCCGAGTACCTCAAGTCGAAGGTTTATAGAACAGTCGTCCGCCCAGTAGCGACATACGGTGCTGAGTGCTGGCCCGTGACGAAGGAAATTGAAAGCCGCCTCAGTGTAATGGAGACGAAGATGTTAAGGTGGACGGCCGGAGTAACGCGATTGGACCGCGTTCGCAATGACACCATACGACAGAGGTTAGGTGTCGTCCCAATAGCCGACAAGTTGCGCGAAGCTCGTCTACGATGGTATGGCCACGTCCTTCGCGCTAACGACGACACCGTCTGTAAGATTGGCCTGAATCTTGAAGTCCCGGGAAAACGGCCCAGAGGACGCCCGAAGCAACGTTGGCTAGACACGTTGCACTTGGACTTAAAGATAGCTGGTGTGCATCCTGATCAAGCATTTGATCGGGAGAAATGGCGTCACCACACCAGAAGAGCGGACCCCGCCACCAAGCGGGACAAACGCTGCTGAAAATGATGATGATAGGAGATGGTCTCCGAAGCAGAGCACTGCTGGCAAAGTTGTATACTCTCATACATATCTCATCTTAAAATACTACTGGGATCTGGTATCCCTTCCATGTTACATCAGCTGGCTGACCATCAGCTAAATACTTAAATGCCTAACGATAAGACTTGGTTGACTCACGAGTACTTTCCTGTCGACATCATTGTCACAATAATTTGATCTTCGAACTCATAAGCAGCAATAAGCGATATATTCATTTTTCCTCCTCCCTAAAATGTTTGGGTTATATTTTATGGTGTAAATGTCCATATGGTTCACCACAGCAGCTGCCCTGAATTTCTAACATTAAATATTTTACTGCTTATTCGTACTCGAAGGATCACACGTTTTTTTATGTGGACAGCCAAAGAGAGAAAAATAAGGACTGCACTGTTTGCGTACTGGGTCCCTGAAGTGTTCCTGTCAACGAGCACGTCTTCGCAACATGCATATGTATCAGAAATGTGCGGAAATTTTTTGAGAAAAGTGGAACACGAAATACGGAAAGTATGAGCTCTAAAATGGGCGGAAACCGGATACGAAACACGGAAACGGAAATAATTCAAAACTCGTTACTTCATTTGATTTCTCTTAAATATGTATCCACCAGCGTCCGGCTGGTGGATACATATTTGGAGTCTATATATTATATTTGGAGTCGAGGCCGTTCGCTCAACCTGCGGTTGAAACTGGTGAGTGTGGTATTGAGTCGAATCTCGTGCAATGCAAACGGCACTAAACCACTCCTTATTTTGCGACATGTGCGGGTCCAAAAGTAAAATTGCTGGAACGTACCCATCGTCAAGAATCACTCAAAATTCTTTCTCATATGGCCATTCTAGGGTCACTGGCACTAAGCATATCTTTAGCGTTATATATGAAGCTTCGTGAATGTCTACAGATCTCTATTCTGTTCCTAGGTTACAGAATGTACGGGCTAAGGTCATGGTCACCGATTTCGCCCAAACTCCCTAATCAACCGGACCTATCGTAATCGCCCGTAACTTCAAAAAGCGATGTCAGATTCGTGACCAGCACCCTAAACCCCCTCCCTCCTCCTTCCCAATAGGAGAAGCTTGGTCGAAGAGGTCAAATTTCCCACCCCACGCCGAGTCTGCCGCGGCTGATCGCGCCGCGCCGCGCCCTTTCCCTCAGCGGCGCGATTCGCCGAATACCGTAACCCAAAACTCCGTCAAGTGTGGTGTTTTGCGGCGGCGGCGTATGAAAGCGATGCGGCGCTACCAGGAAAGCAGAAAGTGTGGGCTCGAGTCTCCCCTGGCACGAGAGTTTTTATTGCGACAAAACGTCCTGTGACATCAGGTTATTCACTTTTCTATTGATCACGTCTAACTCACTTCTGGTATTCATTATACTTCTTTTAAAACAAAAGAAGCAGTAATACCATGCATTTACTGTTTAACTAAACTACATAAGAACCCTATTAAATTTAGATTTATCACTGGTGCGTATAATAGCTCGGTTAAGCCCATTGCAATAGAGTTAAATAGAATTTTCAAGTTCATCAAAAAACTGAAAATAAAAAATAAAGAAAATATAACGAAGCAATTAAATCTAGAAATGCTAATTTTATAGGTTATTGGTCTATTGACGACATCAATATAAGCGAAAAACTTTACAATATACGAGAAAAATCACTCAAGATCTATTCAGCAGACTTCACCAATATGTTCACCAACATTCCACACAAATGCATTATTAGTAACATTAGCGAAGTTGTCAAACTATGTTACAATAACGCTAACAAAAAATACTTAGCTGTGAATAAATTTACGGATAAAATATTTTACACAGTCAAATGTGAAAATAGTAAATTTAAATATTACACAAAGCAAGATCTAATCTACTTAGTCGACTTCTTGCTTAACAACAGTTTTTGTCAATTTGCAGGTATAACATTCAAACAAAAAATAGGAGTACCACAAGGAGGTAACTTTAGTCCTCTATTAGCCGATCTCACAGCGTCATATTTTGAATACGAATATTCCATTAATAATTGCAATTATAATATACTGTTTAAACCATTTAGTATATGGACGACCTGTTGATAATACATAATGCACATGATAATGTCATTGCTGATATGTTGAATAGGGTTTATAAAAACACATTATCACTGGAAATAACACATAAGAATGAATTAAAATGTTGTTATCTAGATCTAAACATATGGGTACATAATGACAAAATATTTACAAGTTTGTATAATAAAACTGATGACTATAATTTTAAGGTTCTTAGGCTTCCTAATTCAAGTTCATATATCAGTGACAGAACTAAACAAGCGACAATTTATACAGAAATGTTACGAATAGCACGTACCTGCAGTCTGTTACAAGACTTTACAACTAAGTTAAGGATGCTTTACTCAACATTAACAGACAATGGATATACCCCTAAAGATTTTGACTACTCTCTATCTAAATGCATTAATAGAAACAAATTTATAATATACAAATATAGCCTTAATTTACATAAAGGCAAATTTAAATTAGATTAAAAACACACCAGGTATAAATTCACCAAATGGTGACCGTTTCACAGCTCTACAATATGTTACACATACCCCGCTACAAGTCTCTGTCTCCCGACTGTTACTCGGTGTATGTTTAAGGCACGCACTCCAATCCAGGGGCCTTATTGTCTAGCTAGCGTTTGATTCAGTGCTTTTACCCATTGCACACTCCTGCCTTTGTTTAGCAGGCTCAGCTGTGCAAAGAAGAAAATGCTGGTGCCTCCTTCAGAACTCACAACTATATCAGTGCCTTGTGTGGCCTCTAATGTCTCTTTTGAAGTTCATAAGCTTATGCACAGCACACTACGCCATTTCTGCCTTGACGCAACTAGGCGCCGTGGAGACGGTGGGGGGCGTATTGTATGTGGGTTTGCTTCACAGCCCACTGCCTCGCCTATTTCGATTAATTTGGAGGGAATGGTAGGGTCTCTGGCCAGTCCAGCCTTGACGCAACTGTGCGCCGAGGAGACGGTGTGCCGTGTGGGGCGTATTGTTCGCGGGTTTGCTTCGCGGCCCACTGTCTCGCCTGTTTCGATTGATTTGGGAAGGAGTGGTTGAGTCTCTGGAACTTTCGACGAGACGATTTAAGGCCAATGCTCCAGTTAACGCTCATGATTTGCCTTTACGCCTTTGTTGTTGTTTGCCTCACAGTTTAGTGCCAGCAGTCGCGTTTTCCGTCAAGTTTTCCGCGGTATTGGTGTTGCTTTGTCCGTGACGCGCAACTTGGTAGTTATTTGCAGGTTGTACGAATTTTTGATTTCTTGTTGATAATGGTTTTATCTGTTGTGGTGCATGGACTCTTTTTGTGGAACATATCCTAAACACAGCTTAGTTCTATTACACACTCTTGTAAAGCCAGTCTTCCTTACTGAGGAGACCTGGGACTGACTCTATATTTAGTTTATTTTTGTTATTGTCCGTCTAAGGGTTAGGGTCGAAACGGACAATATCTTGTTCACTCACCCTTTCACCTTCACTTTGTTTGCTTTCTACTTAATTCACAATAGTTCTTATGCTTGTCCTTATCACTGAGGTATCTCTTAAAACCGTACAGTATTAATGAGCTAAAGCCAATAAATCACTTCATTCTATCTTCACGGTTACATTGTTCACAGCTATCTGGCTATTGAATGCGGTTTAGATGAATCCGTGAATGACGGAGTGCAAAAAGGTGTGCTCCGATTTGGACGTGTCTCCCACTATAAAGCTGTTTTTTGTCGGTCCGTTCAGACACGTTATGAAATGGAGACTGTTTGCGTAGTTTTTGTCACGGAGCACTAAATCCTCCACAATAGATAGGCTGCGCTTAACTTCGATTAACCCAATTGTCCTTAAAAGAACCTTTTTCTCTATTTGAATGAGACTAACTAGATCAGCACGCATTACACAGGCATCGAGTTTTTGGCTTTCTGGCTGCAAGCGAAACAGCTGCCGCGCGGTTTTGTATATTAGTGCCCCCACACAATGTAACGCCGCTCGCCGCTATTGTATGGATAGGGCAGAGACGCCGGCTGCGGCGAGCTCTGCGTCTTCGCCCTATGAGATAGGGCCGAGGCGTTGCCGCAGAAGTGTGTGGAGCCTCTATGTTCGTTTCCCGAGGTAGTGCACGATCCTCGGGTGCCTTTTGCCATTCAAACCATTCACCCCTGAGGGAGGAGGGGCCGGAGGGGGTGGTATACGTCTCGCTGATGGCGGCAATAGGAGAAATGAGCGACAATGGTGTCCGTGTCCTGATATTTGTTGCCGCATACGGATTGTTGATGGGGAATATCATCTTCTAGCATAAACGGAAGCATTAGTTAGCGTGGCATGCACCAAATGGTAGTGAATCTGCACTTCTGGATCATGTCCTCATCAACAAGTGATTCAGAACATCTATCAGTGACTTGCGAGGAAAACGTGGTGCAGACTGCGAACCCGATCAGTATCTCGTGTGTGCCACAATACGGCTCAGACTGCAGAAGGGAAATGGAAGCACTACACATACCATACGATCCTCGCGGAGCCAGCACTCCGACTACAGTTCCAAATAAAGCTGGCGAATCGCTTTACGTTACTTGCAGAGAAGTGTGACGTAGATTAAGAAGAGAGACAGTTCACGAGTGCAGAGGAAGTTTGCCCAATTGTTAGGCTCCGCACACAGCCCTGGATTTCAGAAGCGTGCTTGGATCTCGACCAAGGAAAACATGCAAAACTTGTGAACTGTGAAGGCCACGCCACATCAATCGTGAGACTTGACGCCAGCTTAAACTCGAGCGTGAAGCTTATTGGAATTCTGTAGCAGAACAAGCAGAGAATGCCGCTCATAGAAACGAATTGCGAATTCACTGTGCTACGCTGAGACGCCTTACACGTCAGAAAAAGCCACAATCGATAATGTAAGAAAGGCCGATGGAAGCTTCACAAAATCTCTTGAAGAGCGCCTCCACGATGGAA
>OX377201.1:20942258-20989184 GCA_947396885.1 Heligmosomoides polygyrus polygyrus
ATTCGAGGCCGCCTCAAAAGTCTCGCCCCGTCCCTTCGGGCAGTCTGGCTGGCTGCCCGGAGTACCCCGCCCGCACGACAGAGCCCTACTAGCTACCCGTGTGGATTCAAGTCAAAAACAGCAGCACTAAAGGGCCTCATTCCCCTGACCCCGAAAGAGCCCCCATTTCTGCAGCGATGGGAAGGACGAGTACGGAGAGGCTGCTAAAATCTCAGGGCCTAACCAGGCTGCGCAAATTGAGAAGGACTAGGATGACGATCTGTACTTACAACGCCCGCACGCTTGCATCGGAAGCATCCGTCGAGGACCTGATGATGCAAGCCAGGAAGATCAAGTACGACGTCATCGGACTGACCGAGACGAGAAGACACCACCCCCTACACGCCGCCTACGACTCCGGAGAAGAACTGTTCCTCGGAACATGCGACAGCAGGGGAGTAGGCGGCGTTGGTGTCCTCGTCAACACACACTTGGCCATGAACATCGATTCGTACGAGTCTCTGACAAGCCGAATCGGACGTCTGCGACTGAAGCGATGTGGCTCCGTGCCAGCCTTGACTGTGTTCGTCGCGTATGCCCCAACATCCGACTACGACGACGAAGACGTCGAGGCCTTCTACGTGGAGCTGGAGAAGTTCTATAAGGAAGATCACACCTTCTACAAGGTGATCGTCGGCGATTTCAACGCCAAGATCGGGCCACGAAGGTCGCCGGAAGAACTTCACATCGGAACCTACGGTTTGGAGTGGAACGAGCAAGGTGAAAGGCTGTCTGAGTTTATCATGTCGACCAAGACCATCCATGGAAACTCGCAGTTCCAGAAGCCTCCCTCCCTACGATGGACCTGGGAATCCCCCGGTGGCCAGTTCCACAACGAGATCGACCACATCATCTTCAATCGCAAGTATTGCCTGACCGATGTCTCCGTTGTCCCCAAGTTCTACACGGGATCGGACCACCGCCTACTTCGCGCGAAGTTTCGCTTTTCGCGTCAAGGAGAGAAGGCCGCGAAGTTCAAGAAGAGGAGTCCCAAAACGACCATCAACTGGGACCTCTACACCTCTCTTGTCGGCCTTTGGGAAGATGCCGTCATGGACAACGTCGACGAGGAATACGATCGTTTCGTGCACCATCTCCACGATAGTGCTAAGGGAGCCGAGAGCTTGAAAACCACCAAGAGACGCCTGTCTCCGGAAACTCTCGAGCTGATACGCCAGCGTGGAGCAGCACGAGCGTCAGGCAACTACCAACTGACGTCCGAGCTTGCAAAGCTATGCAGAGCGGCGATAAAGGAAGATCTCAAGGAGAGAAGGGCGGAAGTGTTGGCTGAAGCAGCAGAGGCAGGGCTGAGCATCCGCAATGCCCGCCGGAACTTCGCCAACTTCAAGACCAAGATGACCGCTCTCCGACGTCCTGACGGAACCATCACCTCTTCCAGAAGGACCATGGAGAAAGTCATCCACGACTTCTACTCCGATCTCTTCGATAGCCACGTCCACCTGCCCCAATGCCATCTTCCGCAGGATGGATACGTCGTCCCCTCTGTTCTCCCTTCCGAGATCCGACACGCCATCTCGTCGGTGAGGAAACGTACAGCACCCGGCCCTGACAGGATCAGACCCGAACACCTGAAGAACCTCCCGCCAGCGCTCATCAACACCCTGGCGCGGCTCTTCACACGATACCTGAACGATGAACTGGACCAGTTCGAACAGGCGCTGGAGCTCGAACTGCGTTCTTCTATGCAGGAAAGTATCGATTTCGGAGAAGGTTCTACGCCGACTGCTACCGACGTTGACAGAAGCCCGACCTTCGAACAAGACACACAAAGCAGTCCCCAAAACAGTGCTCATTGCACCCGGTCCTGACAGGATCAGAGCTGAACACCTGAAGAACCTCCCGCCAGCGCTCATCAACACCTTGGCGCGGCTCTTCACACGCTACCTGTCCGAATGCAAGGTTCCATCTCAGTGGAAGACCAGCAAGACCGTCTTGCTGTACAAGAAGGGAGACGTGCACGACATTGGCAACTATCGACCGATCTGCCTGTTGTCCGTAGTCTACAAGCTGTTCACTCGAGTCATCCTGAATAGGATCGGCCGAACGCTGGACGAAGGACAGCCATGCGAACAAGCAGGATTTCGGAGAGGATTCAGCACGATCGACCACATACACACCATTACGAAGCTCATCGAAGTGTCGCGAGAGTACAAGCTGCCGCTGTGCTTTACGTTCATCGACCGGAAGAAGGCATTCGACTCCGTCGAGAATGAAGCGGCCATGGAAGCCCTGCTCACCCAGGGCGTTCCTACTCAGTACATCAGAGTCCTTCGAGAGCTGTACAGTGGATTCACGACCAAGATCTCACCATTCTACAACGACGTCGTCATTGACGTGAAGAGAGGGGTTCGACAAGGGGATACCATATCCCCGAAGCTCTTCAGCGCCACCCTCGAAAACGTCATGCGCAAACTAGAATGGGAGGACATGGGAGTGAAGGTCGACGGCCGGCAACTACATCATCTTCGATTCGCTGACGACATCGTGCTCATAACACCGAGCATCAGTCAAGCGGAACGAATGCTGGCCGACTTCGATCGTGTATGTGGAAGCGTTGGACTGCAGCTGAATCTTACGAAGACGATGTTCAGGAAGAACGGATGGGTTTCTGATGCCCCATTCTCGCTCAACGGAACGAACATCTCCGAATGCTCCAGCTATGTGTATCTGGGTCGCGAAGTCAACATGGCCAACGACCTAGCACCAGAGCTGAGCAGGAGGAAACGAGCGGCTTGGGGAGCTTTCAAGAGCGTCGAAGAAGTCGTGAAGAAAACGAAGAACGTCCGACTCCGTGCCCACCTATTCGACTCCACTGTTCTTCCTGCCCTAACATACGCCTCAGAGACCTGGGTTATACGAAAGCAGGATGAACACGCGATCAGCGTCGCGCAGCGTGGAATCGAGAGGACGATGCTCGGAGTGACACGACTCACGCAAGTGAGAGAAGGCCTCCGGAGTTCCGAGCTTCGCCGACGTTCGAAGATCAGAGACGCTGTCGCATGGGCCAAGTCGTCGAAAATTAGGTGGGCCGGCCACGTAATGCGATTCGCAGACACCCGCTGGACGAGAGTCGTCACAGATTGGATTCCGCGGGATGTCAAAAGAACACCAGGACGCCCACCAACGCGTTGGTCGGACTTCTTCGTGAAAGCCCTGAACGACCGATATGACGCTCTTCGTGTCCCTCGAGCGAGGAGGATCCATTGGACCACTCTGGCACGCGACAGGGACGAATGGAGACGCTGCTGGCGCCCGCTCGAGCAAGTCGATGATCAACGGGACGACAGGTGATACAGGTGATATATATATTTATTTATTTATTTATTTATTTATTTATTTATTTATTTATATTTATATTTATATTTATTTATGCACTCAAAGATGCGCATAACCTTTTACACACGTACACATCACCGTGCAAGTCTAGAGGCATGCGGCAGGTTGGCGAAGCTATAAGACTATTACGGAATAACAAAGCTGCCTGAATCGATGACATGATGGCTGAAATGCTAAGGGTGATGGAGCTCTACTGATCAACTGTTTACATGCCTTGCTGAAGTTAATCTGGAAAATTGAGAAAATTCCCACGGAATGGAAACAGGCCATTGTCATACCAGTTCGAAAAAGTGACGGATGTGATTGCAAAAACTATCGATGAATAAGCCTGCTTTCTATCTCAGGAAAGGTGTTCACAAGAGTACTTCAATCGAGGCTGCAGAAGCAACGTGAATGTACCGCCAGAAAGGAACAAGCCGGCTTACTTCCGGGAAGAGGCTGCTGTGATCTTCGCTTCAGATCAGATTTTCGCTCTTCGGTAGATAATGGAGGAGCGCAAACGATTTGGTAAACGAATGATCATTGTATTTATAGACTTCCGCGCAGCCTTTGATAGTGTCTACTGGCCAGCTCTTTGGAAGGTGTTGGAATCAGAACATATTGCACCGCAAATCGACTGTAGCAGGACGCCAAGCGCTACAGCTTTGTACGTGTACGAGAGGGAACTTCAAATGTGTTTACAGTACGATCTGGTGTGAGGCAAGGATGTGTATTGTCACCGTTACAGTTCGATAGCGTGGTCGATGCAATTATGCGGGAAGTGTTTAACGGACCTGTCAAGTTGAATTAAGCATTTTATTAACCTTCTCCTTTATAGTTTATTAAGTTAACCATTTCTTGGAATTTTTCAGCAAAATGTCCTTCCAATCTGTTCCAGTATATTGAGGAGCAATCATTATATCAAGCCTCTCCAAGAATGTAGAGCAGACAGCACTCAGATTAACGTTTTCGCGTTTTCACCTTTTTCTTCAGAGCCAGGAATGAGGCAAATTTATTCTAAAACTGGCGATGCCATAGACGTTCCTAACAAGTCGGCGACCGTGCCTGGGCATTTAGATGATCATCGACGGGAGGCGTTCAAAGCAGGGAGGCAATCGATATCGATCGATATTTTGTGGATGTCGTTCAAGTGGCCTTAAACTTCAGCCCTGGGTGTAACCAAGGTCGCTGAACACGAATCTGAAGTCGACTAATCGAGATCAGTCGAAATCATCGATTTTTTATGAATGCTGTTCAAGCGACACGAAACTTTAGCCCTAGGGGTAATCGAGCTCGCTGAACACGAATCTGAAGTTCGTTTTTGAACTATCGATTGCCATCAATCCATATTGGCCAAACAATCGTTTTTGTGGATGTCGTCCATTTCTTCTTTTTTTTCTAACTTGCCCCAATCAACGTAGTTAAAATGTTCTTCCTGAGGAAACCATAACTAGGTGGCAGCTACAATTGATGATGAGAAATTATTACAGCGGCAAAGCCGTCAAGAAGCCGTCGGTGCGGGCAAGAGGCCGCACTGACTGCTCTCTCTCAATATCGTAGACCACTATGGCAAGATTTATCGAGGGCCGAACGTCGAATATTTCCAGTTCCTGTCCTTAACGAGTATGTAGAATAGAAGGGTCATGTTCTTAAAACACAGTAGGTCCACGGGCTGTGGCCAAAACTGTCGTTGAATACAGGTATGGCATATTATTTACACTTTACCGATTATTACAAATGTCAGAACTACGAGCACTCACGTAGGAATATTAGTTAAATGTACGACTTACCCTCCTCCCACGTCCCTTGAGCGTTAATTCTCTGAAGAATGCTAGCTGAGATACAAGGCTCCTTTGAGAAGAAGCTTTTGGTTGAGATGTGTTCATTTCCAGCTTCGAAACTATAATTGCCGCGTTAACTATCAGGAAGTTCAATAAACCGCAGTAATTCAACCCCACTTCAACCTGTAAATGAAACCAAATGATTGCAGTTTAAAACGTCTCCAGTAAAATGGGCATTGAATTCTTGTATCCAAACAATTGCTGGTATAACCCTGTTCATTAAAGTGAATTTAAACCACTACAGCGCTCATCCATGCTCCATCAGGCGTTCCCGTTGGGGTCAACCATCTCGAAGAATACAACGGAAAATATGGCGTTCTTTACAGTTCTGCGCGGAAGGGTCTGCGAAATGTCTGTGAAGCAGCTACAAGGCTCTTGCGCAAGTCCAGGGAGTTGGACGTGAGCGCGTCAAAGGAGAAGGGGGAAGAAAAAGGAATGCATCCCTCTCTGTGATACACCAGTACGTCTGCAGAAGATAAGCGTAGCCATTCCGCAGTCTCTCGCAAATCTGTTCTCCAAACTAATCCTGTTATAGAGAACGCGGTTAGTGCGTGCGTAACGAATTGAGTCACGCGGAAGAGAAACCACGGCACATAGCATGTGGTATTGTGCCGTACGCCTGCCGTATGTATCTTTAACCATGGGCAAACGTCAGAATTGGCAGACGATCACTGTAACTTGAAACATCGTGAGGGAGGTTGGCATGGATTGGGATCGTGCAGCAGTGCCCGAATTCGGAAGACCTGTCAAAGATGTCGTGCAAAGAGGATACCGATTCAGAAGACATTTCATAGACGTCGCACTTCCGCTTTTATTAGGTTGTCCAGAAAGTTCCCGTTTTGAGTGCTTCACTTTGAACTACCTTTGAACATTCTCAAATCTTATCGAATTTAGTCGAAATAAGCATCTTTCGAATCAGCACACTATTGCCAACGGGCCACCAGTTGTCTTAATCCATCAGCGAAAAAATTAGGTGGTCAAGATTTGACAAAATCCATGAAAGCTGTTTCAGCTTGGTCCTGATTGGTGAGGGTTTTACCAGCGACAATGTTCTGAAAGTGTTTGAAAAGGTGGTAGTTGGTTGGAGAGAGATCTGGAGAATATAGCGGGTGAGGCAGAACTTCAACCCTAACTCGTTCAGTTTTCGAATTTTGATTTGTGAAACGTGTGGGCGGGCGTTATCGTGCAAAAAAATCGGGCCTCTTCTGTTGATCAATGCTGGATGAAGCTAACGCAATTTTCGGTGCATTTCAACGATTTCCTTACAGTAGGACTCTGCTGTGATCGTTTGAGCTGGTGCCAAAGAGTTGTCATGGAACTCATCAGCCCCCGACCGTCACACAATGACCATTACCTTTTCTGGTGGAGGCTCGACTTTAGAAAATGCCTAGGGGTTGGTCGGCGTCCGGCCACTGTACGAAACGTTTACTGTTGTCGTACAGAATCCACTCTGCATCACAAGTGATGAATCGATCCCAAAACGGGTCAGTTTTTTGCGTAAAAGTAGAGAAGAACACATCTCGAAACGTGACAATTTTGCTGCTCACTCAACTCGTCAACCCACTTTTCGAGCTTCTTCACCTTCCCAAAGCGTTTCTAAGCATCCGTAGCAGCAGTTTTACTGAGATCTAGCTCTTCTGCGATCCCACGAACTGTTTGGGATAGTTCAGCTCCCACCAATTCCTTCAACTCGTCGTCCAGGGTTTCACAACGTCGACCGCTACGGGGTCGCCTTCGAAACTGAAATCTCCGACCCGAAATACACTGAACCACTGGCGCACAGTGCTTTCTCCAACACTATTAGGCCCCCACAATTGGTTGAATTGTCGAGCTGTCTCGGCTGCGGGCTGCCCCAATTGAAGTCATAATAAAACCTCGTCCGGAATCGCTCCTTCGACATATTTCAATAAGCCTTTCAAGAACTGAAGTATAAAACAACGTTGAAACATAAATTATTTAGCCAGATAGGACGAAAAATCTTGTACAAAAAGTAGCATTAATGCGCAATGCAAGTTGAATTTCTACTTAATAATAGACGAATGAAAAATAGTAGCACAAAACGCTGAGTACTTTCCGGAAAACCTAATAGATAACGTGTCATAGACGTGTGGCGAGCATCCGTATTGAGAAGACGTGTCGTAAACGTTGTGCAACAAACTTCCATATTCAGCTGACGTGTTTCGGGGTCGTCTGGATTTAGGCGACGTGTTACACTTGTCGAACAGGAAGGATTCAGAAGACGCTTCACAGACGTCGTGCAACGAGCGTTCCGATCGAAACGTCATGTCACAGACGTCATCCAATATTCCACATATGTAAGTAGAAATGCATCCGTACTTACGTGCTAGGCGGGGGGAGGGGGAGGATTTACTACCACAGAAATAGCTCAAATGGGTTTGCCACCGCACAGTGAATAGCATCGATCAGCCCACCAATATCGACTGATTTTATATATTTTTCACCAGATTTGATATTATTCGGGTTTGTAGGCGATGCCTCAGAACAGATATTTGTTAATGGCCAATAGAAAAAGGTTTAAAATGATGACAAAATTTGGAGCGCGTTTAACAAAACATAATAATTTGCCGGAAACCTTTACTTCCACCCACCCTGTGCTGTAAACTGCACCTTGGAAGCGATCCAATTGTAGTTGATCTCATAAAAATCCACAACCAGAAGAAAAAAGGCCAAGACGAACAGGAGCATTACAACCAAAGCCGTCCTTTCAGGCATGCTGAAGGGTTATTCTTCAAAGCTGCAAAGAAGTTATTAACTCAAAATGCAAGGATGTGAAAATTCGCTGCAAATCTTTGAAAGGAGGGAATAAACTTGCGAAAGGTTGCAGATAATTAATCTAGGTTTCTACTAGAAACTAGTTAGTTTTAACAAGGAGTTATCGCTACGACAGCGCAGCAATATTCGGTGTGTAACAATACTGTATGGGAGGCGAGGTGTCAGCTATCATATATTTGTATCTAGTCATATGCGTGCGGTGAACAATGAGTCAGTGAGCGTTCCAAACAACGGGCCCTCCCTGTACAAAAGCTTTTTATAGGCATTGAGATGCGAACAAAATTACAGGCGCTTTCGGCATTTTGAACAATTTTTGGTAGCCATTCGAGTGGCTTTCTCTTTGAAGAGAAGTGCTCAGGACGTTTCTGACTTCATCAACGTTCAAGCAAATTACGAATGTTGCTTAGCTCTCCATGTTCGGCTTTCATAAAACCTGGGCTTATTGTCAGAGTAGTTTTAATGCCTCTGTGCCGCGCAGGTTTGCTATAGTGGAACAACTTTATTCGGCCTGAAAGAAGCTCGAAATCTGAGACCAGGCACTTATTTCGGCAAAAACGCCCTTCTCCAGCTCTGTCAGTTTCAATACTTCCTACGAGTGTCAAGCAGAAACTCACTGAAGCAGACCCAAGTCACCATTTTTCCACAAGTGCTGAGGGAATGCTCAGCTATGCGATCACCATTGAGCAACTGAGACCTACCAACTGCGGATCCATACTGATGTTAAGTGTATAGATTGCACGGTCTCAGAGTTCGCACAGCGAGATAAACGGCAAAAACTCACTGGTGATCGGAATGCACTCACTTCGGTTATTCATGTTGGATTATGTTCGCGGATCTAGAAGGCCTCTAGGGTCTTTCTGGGACCGATCTCTTTTTCACGAAGCAACACAGTGCATTTAATATTAAAATCGTCTCCGTGATGGACATCCACTCGATGTTTACCGAGTGGGGTTACCAAACTACGCATTTCCTGGTGCAAACGCCTAGCGCTCTCCTTGTTCCCCCTATATATAGCCCCCACAGCTTAAACACTGAATTTGGTAAACCACACCTTTCTGCGCACAGTCTCCACTTCTTCCATAAGGGCAGATCACGCAGTCTCCCGTTATACATGAGCGATCGTAAAGCCTATTGAGAACCAGCAGTTTTTGAAGTTGTGATGCTTCACCATGGGACCAAGAATTTTTCTCCTCACCTGCTTCATATTTTCAACAACGTCTAACACTAATCTACGAATCGTAAATAATTCTGATCTAACACTCATTATTAACCTCTAATTATTGCTGTGAAAGGGAAGGGGAGATAGGCGAGAAAGACTTGCTGCTTGATATAGTTGTCGCTCTCAGTTCTTCCTTCAGTTCCTCCTATCTCCAGTTGGGGTTTATTGCTATCTCAAATCTCAACTAATGTTTCAGACTATTTATTAGGTTGTAACGAAATAAATGACACTGAACCACTGTAAATTTAAACAGTTAATATCTCGGCTTGTAGGCAAGTTTATTAATCGAAATAAAAACCTTCTGATTCTACACATCTTTGCCAACGTGACACAAGCTTTTTTATCCCAGTAGCATAAAAATCAGAAGTTCTGGAATTCACGAAATCTTCGAAGGCACTTTCGGCATCCTGTTGGTATTTGAATATTTTCCCTACCAAGAAGTCGCCAAGATGTTTGAAGAAATGGTAGTCTGTTGGGGAGAGGTCGGGAGAAAACGGAGGATGTGGTAGAGTTTCAGTGCTCAGCTCATTCAATTTCTGCAACGTCATTCGTGCTACATGGGGCGAGCATTGTCGTGCAGAAGGAGAACTCGCCTTCGGTTTACCAAGGCCGGCCGGATATCCTTCAATTTTTTCATCATTTCTTCAATTTCAATGCAGTACTTCTCTGCCGTGATGGATTCACCGGGAGGGAGGAAGCTGTGGTGAATAATTCCAAGCGAACACCACCATACTGTCACCATTACTTTCTTTTGGTGCAGTTCCGGCTTCGCAAAAACCTTGGGGCTCTCATCGCTGTCCACCCACTGTGCCGATCGTCGTCTGTTGTCGTACGTTATCCATTTCTCGTCACAGGTTACGATGCGATCAAGGAATGGGTCCGTTTCGTTCCGTAGAAGCAGTGCGAACGAGATCTCATATCGTCGGTTTCTTTGCTCCTCAGACAGCTCGTTAGGCACCCATCTTTCCAGCTTTTTGGTCTTTCCAGTTTCCTTCAGATGCCGGGCAGCTGTGTTGTGACTGACGCCAAGAACCTTCGCTATCTCCCTGGTACCTTTGTGTGGATCCTCCTCTACCATTGTCGTCATCAACATCACTATGCCTCCCACGACCTTCATGTTCTTCCAAGCTCTCATCTCCATTCCGGAACTTCTGATACCAACAATACGCCGTCCGAATTGTGGAACATCCTTGACCGAATGCGACGTTAATCTTCTCGTCCGCCTCCTTAGCTGTAGTGCCCAGCTTGAATTCATACAAGTAAATGCCTCGGATTACCCTTTTGTCCAACTGCAAAAAAAGTCAATAAAACTCTAAAGTTTTCCCACTTTTACATAGAAAATTTGGTACTCACCGGTAGAACAAAGTTTGCGCTTCTAAATGATATGCCACATGTTACGGTTTGTTCTTGATAAAACGCGTAAAGACGCGCCAAAAAATGGCGCGAGCCAGTGCCATTTATAATAATTCGTTACAACCTGCTTATTTCTGGAGCGGATATTACCAGATGTGAAAGCGTAAAAAGAAATCGTGAATTAAAAATACAAAGCAGGAATGTATATTAAAAGACTTCACTGTAAACAAAAGCAAATACTGCAGTGCTCTATAGAACAGCAATTCCTATAGGTCTGCATAGATAAACCTTGGAGATTTTGTGAAAGCGATAGACTCAACTGCCTTAAACTATGATAAGTTAAGAATGATGAACTGAAAAGGCAAGTATCTGAAGCGCATGTATGAAGGGGAAGAGCGAGTAATATAGGAAGATTCCCCACCCCCCAATTAATATAAAAATGTGTCTCTTTTTTGCCAAACCGTTAAACCCAAATAGAAGGGGGACCTTGAAGTTACTGTGGAATCAGCGCCTCAGCTCTGTGGATCCCTTGTCTCGCGATGCCGCTGACTGCAAGCGACTAGGGGCGCGGTGGATAGTTGCATTGCTCTATGCGATGGAGGTGGGAGGTGTGGTATTCCTGCGTGGCACCAGTTTTGCATTTCAACTGACTTGATGAAATTTGAGCGGTCCTGACGTCTATTCCATTTTCAACGTTTTCTGCGCATTTTCCAGCTGTATGCTATGGAGAGCAACTTTCCTGTGACTTTTGTTACTGACTGGTTTTAATCCAAAAGGCAACGAGAAAACTATTCAACACAACGATGTATAAACGTTCATTACCAGTGATACACAGGCACAAAGTGCATGAAGCAGACGCACTGGTCTCAATACCTTATTGTTGTCCTTTTTTGCGGATCAAAAGGAAGGTCGTTCACAATGAAGTGGGAGTGAAATCGTTCCATGAGCTTCACGTAGCTGAAGAAGCCCACATCGGCTGGCTGAATTTGGCCAGTGGCAGTCGAACTATAGTCCGAATACACAAGGTCTTCCCTTGGGGCATAGAAGCAGCAGCGCTCCGCAGCAGCAACGCCTGAAATCCCGGTGTGTCTTAATACCTCACGGTTATGATCCTCATAGACGAAATCCAATTAAAGACGTACCCTTTCCTCCGGAACAAGAGTTCCACCCGAAAACGCCATCAGTTGTCCACTGCTTGCTAGGCTTCCCACGTCTATCAGTTCATTTTGCGGACCCCAATCTTCTTCTTCTTCCACTTCTTTCCACTGTTCGTCCTCGTCAACTTCAAGTTGACGTGCTTCGAAGTCCTTTAATATGTTGGGCATCCAGCTTGATTTCTTGCCTCGAAGGTTCCTCGCCTAAAGGTGGACCACACTTCAGCGTGAGCAGGTGGATCACCACTCGAGCATCGGTGGGCATTGTTGGTGTTAGGTTTTAGAAAACCTTTAGCAGACCTCTGATTTTTAGGTGACAGGCAAAGATGAGAGGAAAAGTGTATCGACTGTTTAGGTCAACTTGCGGAATCCACAGACGTCGTTTCACATTTCAACCACCTCTGACGTCACATACTAGTCTCTTTGAACGTCTGAGAAGGGTGGTTTTTCCCGAAGTTTATGTGGGAAACAAGCTGCGAAGAGCCTGTAGCTTTTATACCATTTTCGGATAGGACACTTCTCAAATCAAATTGGACATTTTTCAAACCAAACTGGACACTTTTCACGTCAAATTGGACACTCTTTAAGCTGGCCTGCGAACTTAGAATCGAACTGAAAGTCTCCCAAATCGAAACGAGTTTCCTAAAGGCTTAACTACAGAATCCCAAAGATGGTTAGAATAATTTTTTGTTTTCGAGGAAAATTTAGAACGTTCTTTTGATTTTTTACTTCATCTACTCGAGTGAGTGTGGTAATTTTATACAATTTTTATTTTTTGAGAAATAATTATAAATTAAACTTTGTTTGAAGGCGCAGCAAAGCAGCAACTATATAGTGCATTAAAAGACTGGATCACTCCACGCACTCAGAAAGCAAGTCGCAATGTTTATCCGATTGATAGTGTAAATACTGCTTAAATGCTGCAAGAAAGTCAGGATATGTGTGTTTTTTACAATTGTTTATGTTGGATCGTTTGCAGATGTGAAGCTTCATGAGAACAGAAATGTTGATATCAATCGAATAAAAATCGCGAAGTTTCGGCCGCGGCATGGCGCAATCTCTGCATAGGCAATATAAAGCTGCCGCTCTCCTGCTCTTCAAAACAGGCTTTAAATTAATGTTTTTCCTCAAAAAATATAAATTTTATAAAATTTCAAACTTTGTGTTCTCTTTTTGGGAAGTAAATTAAAACATCAAGGAAACTTATACTAAAATTGTCCTCGAACAAAAATTAATTTAAAATTTTTGAAGTCTCTAGTTTAATGAAGAAAAACTTTATTTTAATTTGGTAGAGTTCGGTTTGATTTGAAAAGTTTAGGCTAGCTTAGAAGAGTGCCCAATTAGACGTGAAAAGTGCCCAATTTGGCTTAAAAAATGTCCGGTTCGACGTGAAAATGGTACATATGCTGTCCGTATTGTGACCAGTACTTCTGCTTTATGCACTTTGTGCCTGTGTCTCACTGATGTTGAGTGGTCGTACATCACCATGTTGAATACCGCAGCATCAAGCTGGAAAATGCGCAGAAAACGCCTGAAAATGGAATAGACGTCAGGACGCCTCAAATCCTAACAAGTCAGTTAAAATGAAAAATGCTACAACGCAGAAGAACCGAACCCGAACTATCTCCCTCACATGGAGCAACGCCACTATCTGCCCGAACCGCTTGCAGGTAGCGGCATCACGCGCGTACAAGGGACCCACAGCGCTGAGGCGCTGATTCCACATTAAACCGAAGGTCCGCCTACTCCTTGGCTTTGGCATTGGGACCTTGGCTTTGGGACCTTGGCAAAAGGGAAAACACATTTTTATATTAATTAAAGGATGGCGAATCTTCCTATACAGGGTAAAAGGATAAAGGATAAAGGACGGCGTTATTCAATCACTTTGGGATGCACCGCGCATTCTACTTCTTCGGGATGTCGTGGAGGCGAGTTGAATGCGTACATATTTGGCCATACAATGACTTGCGGTGGATGAACAAGTCAGCGCTCTATCGTTCCCAGACAAGTCTGGTACCAATTCACCGACCCCGGAGGGATGGAAGGCTTGGTTGGCCTGGGCGGGAAATCCGAACCACGAACCTGGTATCGGGTGCACGCGGCAGTCGCGCCTTCTCCGACTGCGCTGCACGCGCCCCCTATACAGGGTGACCCATAAGTCCTGCAACAAAAACATAGGCGTTTAAAATGCCTAAGAATGCACCAAATTTGGTACACCTTTAAACAGTGTTTGCCCATGGTTTGTAGATTATGGTGGAGCGGTATTATTCATAAGGGACCACTCCTGGATTGATAAGAACCTTCAGATCGTGTGGGTTGCTTTGCAGCTCACGTCGCAACCCCTCTTACGGAGTTTTACTTCTTATTCGTTCCAAAGAAGATATTGAACAATAGTTTTCCCAGGCTTTATAGAGCAAGACTTTTTCTTTAAGATGGTTAATAAACAAAGATTGAAAATCTAAAGATTTAGGAATTTCACAGCTAGTCTTTCGCAGGTACAATATTTTGCAGATGGACTGAGAACCGCTACCACGTCCTTTTCTTTTGCTGTTACAGGAATCGCCTTACCAGAATGTGCATTTTGCCCTTAAACAGCGCGACTGAGTCTCTAATATATGGTGTTAGGTTTTCGTTCCTATCAAACGAACATTTTTAGATTTTCACTATTTTTACACAAAAACCTATGGAGTGCGGGCAGACATTTTGGGAAATCGTGTATGACAAAAACTTGCCATGCGTGGCCGTTGTTTTTATATCATCAGGTTCCCGCAAAGGTAGCATTAAACGCACTATTATTTTGACCTTTCTGGGATCGCCCAAATTGAGAAATTTTTCATCGAATGAGGCAGAGGCTGAATAACATTACGAACGACGCCCTCCAACTGCGCTTACAAATTTTTCCTTCTACTCTCTTCTCCTCATAGCTGAGTCTTCATCTCACTTGCGGACTTGTAGAGCTTTCCTTGTAGTTTCCTAGAAATTGTATACTGCTCAGTAATAGATTACGCACACGGCTGAATATTGAATTTGTTCCAGCTGGTTGCTGCATCCTCTATGATCAGAAAATTAGTAGCGTTCTTCTATTGTAGTTCAGATCCGTTCATCCAATGTTCACTCTTGAGAAGCCTTTGCACTGCCCTACACAATACCATCATACTGCATGTTCACCAACCAATCTTCCGAAATTTAGTCACATCGGAACGGAAGCGCCCCACCACGGGCCAGAGAAGAATTTTCGGTAGTTTTACGTGAGAGCGCATTACTTTGTAATAAGAGCAGCTTCAGCCATGATACTTTCCCGAAGTATAGCACCAAGTATATGCTACATAACTGTTGGTATGCGGTTTTTTTGCAAAAAGAAAAAGAAAGGTTTTTTTTTGGAAAAAGACAACCAATAAGGTCTCATAATTTTGTTGCAGGGCTTATGGGCCACCCTGTACAGGGTGTCTCAAAAAATTGTATACACTGTTTGAAAGGTGGTAACTTTGGTCACAGTGAAGTTACTAAAAAGGTTAAGAGCGCATATGAAAGCTTAGGAAAGTAGAATTTTTTACATATGAGCGCCATGGACGCGTGCAGTGCAGTCGGAGGAGGCGCCACTGTCGCGTGTACCCGATACCAGGTTCCTGGTTCGGATCTCCCGCCCAGCCCAACCAAGCCTTCCATCCCTCCGTGGTCGGTACCAGACTTGTCTGGGAAGGATAAAGCGCTGACTTGTTCATCGGCTGGCCACCGCAAGTCATTGTATGGCCAAATACGCATTCATGTCGCCTCCACGACATCCCGTAGAAGTAGAATGCGCTGGCGCATCCCAGAAGGAATTGAGTAACGCCGTTCTTTATCCTTATCCTTATGAGCGCCATAGAATACGCCGTGCACTCGTCTGAAATTTTGCATTTTACTCTGATTGTGTTTTGCTTGAATGCATGTTATAATTTTTCTCCAAGTGGCAGCTTCGATTGATTTGTGCTTCTTTCAAGGTCTAAAATTTGAAAACGCACCATGGTTTGCAAAAAAAGCAGGATATCCTATCATACCACCGCTCACCCCGAGCGACGCCTAATGCTATGCTCCCATATCGATCCCATCGTGCCGCCCGATCGATATGTGGGCATATCATTAGGCATCGCTCTGGGTGAGCGATGGTATAACAAAGGCCTAAAAGTGAAGGTAATATGTGAAAGGTTGTAAAATTGCTGCTGGTGAAGCTTTCGAAGACGTTTGAGACTCATATGAAAGCACAGGGCAACAAGATTTCTGTGGCGTGTTAACAGTAAAGATTGCGCCATGTCCCCACCTGAAACCTTGCATCTTAGCCTCGATTGATTGTGCATGCGTTGAATGCTTGTTACAATCTTGCTACTACTTGGCCAGATTAACCTGTATTGTGATTTCTTTAACGTTATGCGTCACCCAGTAGCTGCAATTATACCGATTATCCTCTCCATTTAGCTTGAATGTTGCCTCGTCAGTCCATAAAATTTGTATTGGAAAATGGGGCTCCTGCCCACATTTAAATGGTGCGATCATTAAACTCGCATGTCGCGTATCTTTCACATGATTGTCAGGTTGGAAATGTTAAAAGAAGCACAGTTCAGGTTAATCTGGCCAAGTAGTAACAAGATTACAACAGGCATTCAACCCATGCACAATCAATCGAGTCCGAAATGCAAATTTTCAGGCGGGAGCATGGCGCAATCTTGACTATTTACAATCTTGCGCTTTCATATGGGTTTCGAACGTCTTCAGATGCTTTACTAGCAGCATTGTCAGAACGTTTCAAATAGTACCTGCATCTTTCGCAAAGCGTAGTGCGTTTTTAAGTTTTAAACCTTGAAAGAACCACGAATCGATCGAAACGGCCACTTGGCGAAGAAATTATAACAAGTGTTCAAGCGAAACACAATCAATCGAGTGTAAAAAGCAAAATTTCAGAAGAGAACTCCGCATTCCAAACCCCTTATATGTCAGATAATTTATATTTTCTTAAGCTTTCTTACTAGCCCTTATCGTTTTTAGCAACCTTATTGTGAGCAAAGTTATCACCTTTTAAACAGTGTATACATTTTTTGAGACACCCTGTATTAATTGCTCTCCCGTTCAGACATACCCCACCCTTGTGAGTGTAATCCTTGTAATCGTCGCATGTAGTCGCAGTTTATCTCCTCATGTTCTTGCCTGTTGAAAGCGGAAAAAATTGAAGAGGGCTCTGTGGACTTTATCCTAAGAACTTTGAGAACCATTTGAATATACTTGAGATTTATGGAGAAATAATATCAAACCTCAATGATTTGTTTCGCCACCTCCCTTCAGACAAACCGTTTTTATTATAACACCTCCTCGGTGGCTCGTCAGTGAAGAAGGAGGTGTTATAATTATATTATTATATTTTTATGTTTTTGGGCGCGTGTAGCGCAGTCGGAGGAGGCGCGACTGTCGCATGCACCCGATACCGGTTTCTGGTTCGGATTTCCCGCCCAGGCCAACCAAGCCTTCCATCCCTCCGGGGTCGGTGAATTGGTACCAGACTTGTCTGGGAAGGATAAAGCGCTGACTTGATCATCGGCTGGCCACCGCAAGTCATTGTATGGCCAAATACGCATTCATGTCGCCTCCACGAGATCCCGTAGAAGTAGAATGCGCTGGCGCATCCCAGAAGGGATTGAATAACGCCGTCCTTTATCCTTTATCCTTTATTATTTTTATGTTTTTAGATTTTTATTTTTTAATTTTAATTTTAATTATTATTTTTTTATTTTTCATTATTTTTTATTTTATTTCATTTTTTGTATTGTTTTGTTTTAATTTGTTTTTTGTTTTTGTTTTTATTTTATTTTTTAATACGCATTTTTTATTTTTTAAATATTTTTTGTCAATATTGGAATTTATTAAAGTTACTTAACTAACGTACACATCCTTGTGCCAACCGGCTATGGAGGTTTTCTTATATAAACTAACCATACCGTGATCTGTTATAGGTATCTGTATGGATATGTATTATGATATGTGTTACTAGCCGGCTTCGCCGGCGTCGTGTGAGTCATATGGGGTCAAAAACCCATCCTAACGTCGAGCCCGCTAGGGTCCCCACAACCCAGCGTCGGTTGCGGGCTTCGCCCGCACCCGACTCTGGCCGGGCGGGCCACGCTAGGCTAGCCGGCTTCGCCGGCGTCGTGTGTGGTGAGCCATATGGGGTCAGAAACCCATCCTAACGTCGAGCCCGCTAGGCTTCGCCGACAACCGACGCTGAGTAAGGAAGCATCCCTAGCGTTGAGAGCGAAAATCTGCAGAAAAGAGTAACCGAGAATTGTGCACAATGGAGAGAGATTCGATATTTGAGGACGGATTCGTGAACAGTTTACCTGTCGGTAACGGTGAAAATTACGGTCAAATCCCCTGATATGAGATTCATCAGCATCAGGTCTGGCGTGTTCTTCACCACTACCGACCGGTAAGCGGTTGGTGAACCCGGCCGTGGAGTCGTAGCTTCCCTGGCAGTGGGGTAGGGGTCACTGTAGGGCGGTAGACATAGAGGACAATTGAATGCAGGTTGATGAATCTAGCCCGTATCTTCCCTTGTAGTGGGGTAATGGTCAAGGTAGGGCTGTAGACATAGAGGAAAATTGAACGCAAGAAATGTCATCTGCGATGCAAAATAATAGTAAAAATGTGCAAAAATAGCAGCCGGTTGTCATACTGCACAGTGGAAAAGGATTCAATTTATTTTGGAGTCGTAGCTTCCCTGGTAGTGGGGTAGTGGTAAAAGTATGGCGGCAAACATAGAGGTAAATTGAAACAAAAAACGGCTTATGTGAGGCAAAATAGCAAAAAAGATGCAGAACGGAGCAACCCGTTGCCATACTGAACTGTGGAAGAAGATTCAATTTCTGTAGTAGCAGCAACCCTGGTAGTGGGGTAGTGGTAAAAGTATGGCGGTAAAAATAGTGGAAGGTTGCACCACACAGGAGAGCTGGGGAGGAACACTGAGGTATGACCACTAGACACGTATTGAGAAGAGACCTATTTCGAAATCACCCTACGTCAGACAGTCGATGGCAGTCGACGGTAAACAACAGTGGTGGTTGGGAAGAGACCTCTTTCGAAATCACCCTAAGTCAGGCACTGGATGGCAGTCGATGGTAAACAGCAGTGGTGGACAACTGTCAAGCGTCTTCGTTTGGACAACTGGCAACCGCACCGCAAACTTGGGTGATTAAACCGGCTAGCTAGGCAGTATACGAATTGTGGGTGGCTAACATCGGACAAAAAACCCTTCCTCTTTTATATATGGGGGGATCATTACGGTATTCATTTCATTCTTCAATTCTTGGTACATTGGCACACTATGTAGTAATTTAATTAGATCAGCATTATCCATCATTTCACAATTATATCAACTAATGTCACTGCTTCTACATTCCTTTAACCGGCATATCAATAAGATCTACTCTTATATATGGGTGTATGTATTAGCAAAGTAAATTTAAGCAAAAACTTCCAACTATACGAGTATTCCCACTAAGTTTATTGCTTTATTATAGTTATCCAACATGCCATATTTATACAATATTTGTCTGTTTTTGTTTAAGCATTTTCTTATGTTTGTGGCGATGAATTCTGTGTTAAATCCATTATGGGTAAGTATTCTGTAAAGTTCTCTTATTTTATTATAAAAATATTGGAATGTTGGGCAGATATTAGCTATTCTAAGTGTTTCTGCGTAAATGACATTGCTTTTAATTCTGACTGAAATATGTGAGTCTGCGTGTGGAAACCTATGTACTTTAAAGTTGAAGGAATCTGTTTTGTTATATAAGTTGCTTTCAATTTTATTATTCAAGACTTCTAGACTTATGTCTAAACAGTTGCATTTCTGTTCACTGTGGTGTGTCTTTTTTATTTCCAGTGTGTTTATGTAAACCAACGTAAGTATGTTATCAACGTAAGCTTCTGTATAGTTGTGAACAATAAGTATGTCGTCCATATATCTAAACGGCTTAAATAACTGACCTCTACTTAATATTGCGCTTTTAGAATACTCAAATTCAAACACTGACAGTGTTAAATCTGCAAGCAAAGGGCTAAAGTTGCCACCTTGAGGAACTCCTTTAGTTTGTTTAAAAATTATACTAGCGAAAACACAATAACTATTACTCAGTAAATAGTCTATAAAGTATAACAGATCTGTTGCGTTGTAATATCTATATTTATCATTCTGAGTTGAAACGTCTGTGTAAAAAGTTTTGAAACCGTTACATGCTAGAAAATTTTTACCGGATTTCTTGAAGCAGAGTATAACAAGGTTTTTCATTTTCTCCATTATAACAATGTGAGGTATGCTTGTGAACATATCGGTAAAATCAGCGGAATATGCTTTAACACCATCGGCATTAATTCTTGTGAGTTCTTGTGTTATGTTAAAAGTTTCGATAGCCCAATATGTGTTAATCGTCCTTGTATTTCTAGCTACTGAATTGGTGTAGTTGATAAAATGTGTTTTTAGAAAGGTAAATATACAACAAAGTTCTAAAGCAATGGATTTGACACTATTATTATATGCCGCTGTAATAAATCTGAACTTAACTGGGTCTTTATGAAGTTTAGGTAGCGAATAAATAATTGGTAAATCTCCGCTTGTGTCTACCTTTAACTCATTTTTAATTTGGAAATGTCTATGTTTTTCTATTATGGGCTGCTTATTAGAAACGTTCAAATTTACATATGTGTTATTCGTTTGCTGCTGTTAAAGGTCTCGTTTTCATTTTCTTCATTTTCATAATTAATTCCCATTTCTTTCATAAGGTTAAGTATGTAAAACTTTTTGCAAATAATACCGTAATTGTTGTTTGCTTTATCTAGTGGGCAAAACATAAAATCATTTTGTAGCCTTTGAATTGCTTGGTTCGGTATATGAACTTTATTAAGAATATTTTCATGGCTAAGTAGTGGTTTTATTTTGTTTCTGTATTCCGCATTAAAAAGGATCCCTAACTGGTTCACTTGATCTTGTGAAATTCTGTAGTATCTACTTATGTGACTAACAACTTTTTCAACAGCGGAACTGTATGTGGCGTGTGTTGTTTTTCTGTTGCAACCCATTACGGTCTTATATTTCGTAGCTTTTCTCAAGATTTCTTTCAATTGATAGTTTTCTATAATGTTCAAATTTCCTGTGATAATGTGGTCATAGGGCGAGTGTGGGGCAGTCGGAGAAGGCGCGACTGTCGCGTGCACCCGATACCAGGTTCCTGGATCGGATTTCCCGCCCAGGCCGACCAAGCCTTCCATCCCTCCGGGGTCGGTGAACTGGTACCAGACTTGTCTGGGAAGGATAAAGCACTGACTTGTTCATCGGCTGGCCACCGCAAGTCGTTGTATGGCCAAATACGCATTCGTGTCGCCTCCACGACATCCCGTAGAAGTAGAATGCGCTGGCTCATCCCAGAAGGGATTGAATAACGCCGTCCTTTATCCTTTTATTTAATGTGGTCATGTGTGGTGTCAATAAAAGATTTATACTTACTTTTTTCTCTTCTACAGATGCAAACTCTACTGAGTATATTTCTACGACTTTCAAGACTTGTGTTTTTAAGAAATTGGTTATAATTGAAAATAGTACTAGATGTTGGTCGTTTATACGTATAAACTACCCTAAAAGGAATGAATTCTTTTGTAGACGAATTTCTTATAATATGTTTGACTCTGTTGTTGTTAAATATTTTGTTAAAGTTTATACGGTCAAAAATGTCACCTTTATATTCCATGTCTATATATTTAAGAGATTTCTTTTCTTGCTGTTTGATGTTATTATTTGTATTGTATTTTATATGTGTCAGTAAGCAGAGTACAATGAATTTAGTTTTTTGATTGGCATTGCAAAGAAAGCCACTGCTTAAACTAAGGTTGACAAGTGATTTTAAATTTTGTTTACTTAGCATCTTGATCTTGTTGTACACTTCAATAACTTCTACATTTTCATTGTTACTAACATATTGTATAAATTGGACTGTATTGTATCAGATTTTGTTTTTATTTCTTTTTTTGTTCCCTCTATTTGCTCTCTCTTTTATAATTTGAAGTGAATAAAAAGGATGATTTGTTTTGTAGTTAAGTGGATTAGTAATATTAGACACATTTCCATAACCTTTTATGTTGTCATTCAGTCCAAATGGATATGCGGTGTTTAGAAGTTTAATCCAAAACAGTTCTTTACTAAATAATTTGTTTTTATTCGAGTTCTCTTCCAATGCGTCTAAAACGGTAAACTTCGGAGTGGACCTACAATTATGGAAATGTTCATAAAGTGAAGTGAATTTCTTTTTGTTATTTATGTAACATATGTGTTCTCTAATTCTTTCTTTCAATGATCTTGTAGTTATACCAACATATTGAAGCTTACAGGAGTCCCATTTTATACAGTAAACCACTGCTTTAGTTTTGCAATTAGTATTTTCCTTTTTATACGTATTTATACGAACTTTAGTAACACAGGAAATTATATGGTTCTCAAAATTTACTTGTTTACAGTACATACAGTTAGAATTACACAACGACCCTTTATTGGGGTTTCCAAAGTCTTTAATGGTATATTGATTGCTCCGATCTTTATATTTTATAAATTTATTTAGGGTATAATAAGAAGATTGAAGATTAAGATTGAAGATTAAAAGCTTTCCTTCTGCATTTTAGGGAATTTAGTCTTAACATTCAGTTGCTTTCGACGACGTTTGGATTAATCTATTAGGTGGGTGAAAATGCCTTGCATCACAGCGTAATTTTTTTTCAAATTTTATTGTTTCTTTTGTGAGCGACTTTAATCTACAAAGTAACTACCATTTACATCTTGAAAAAATGTTCAAATTTTTTTTTGCAAGCCTTTTTCACCAACCTAATAGTAGCCAAAGCATCTTATCGTCATCACTAGTTTACGTGTGAATTTATTCTGAAATCCTTTCTAGGACGTCGGTTTCTTCCTTCTAGAAAGGGCTGAAGTTCCGAATTAGAGTTCCGAGTTCTAGGTAAATCGTCGGATCGTCTCTGTCTGTGCTGTCTGATTACAACACTAACAAAGAAAGGGTCTGAAGCGTATCAGCACTGGTCACAATACGGATATCGTATAAACAAGCTTTCACAGTTTGTTTCCCACACGGACCAATGACCTCGGGAAAAGCCATCCTGCACGGATTTTCAGAAGAGACCAGGATGTGACGTTGGAGGTGGTTCAAGTGTGAAACGCGTTCTGTGGATACCGCAAATTTACCTAAACGGTATCGATACACTCTTTCCCTCATCTTTGCCTGTCACCTGGGAATCAGAGGTCTGCAGGTTTCTAAAACTGAGCACCAGCTATAGCTATAACTACTCTAGCCGAATCCTGCGGCATCCCGCGCGGAAAACCGACTACCATCTTATTAAACGCTTTCAGAAATTACTCGGTACAACCTTTGCAAATCTGGACCGCGCAAAAACATACTTCCTAGATGTATATTTCAGTGTGTTCTTCTTCCAACAACGTTTTCAGGTGAAAATTTTCATTATTGGCCTGACGTTTCGACGTTGTCGTCGTGCTCAGAGGCATAAAAGCAGCTCAAGGCGTTAGATTGGTGTTCTACCCGGCCAAGCGCTCCACCCGCGCTAGCATTTTCGACCTACAGTTGAAACCACACTCCGAAAACCCGAACTTGGAAGGATCTATCCTAGTCCGGGAGGGGGCCACATAACTAAAAAGTTATATGTAACAAATTCACTTAAGACTTACCGAGCGGCTCGTACACAACAACATAGGACCCTAAACAAGAAAATGTCACAAAAAAACGAAAAATTGCATTTGTTGCGGTTGTAAGCCGGCAAAGTTCTGTGCCCTCCCCACCATGTTGGGCCCTGGTTATAACATGTCAGGCAGCGGTCAGCACGCGGCATGCGGCATCGTGCGCCTTATTCACCATGTTAGATCCTGGTTATAGCATGCCAGCCGGCCGTCAGCACGCGGCACACTTCCATTCCGTCGCTCTTTGCCCGCGTAGACGGTTGAAAACCGCGGCAATTTTTTATTTTTTTTGTTCGTTCGTTTTTGGTTTGTTTTAGGTTCCAACTCGTTCTCTAGGAGCCGCTCGGTAAGTCTCTATTCATTTCGTTACCTACATTTTAGTTATGTGGCCCCAGGACTAGGATAGATCCACTTGGAGTCTACAAGGCTTCCTAGAATTTGTCGCATCTCGACCACCCAGTTTTTTCGCTCAGGGAATTAATCAACCGGTGTCGTGTTGGATAAGGAGTGCTGATTGAAATGGTGTACATCACGAGCACGAAGAAAGTTATGGTCGTTTGAATTGGACAGTCAAAACCGCCAGTACTTTCTTTCTATCTAATACACCTTGCGAAACCTTGGTAGTTTCAGTCTGTTGTCGTGCTCGATGGAGTCCTGTCATGAAATAAAGGCTGGCTAACCTGCTCAACCTCACCTTTCCTCCTTCAGAAAGAGTGGCAGCTTGCAACCACCACGCCACTGCCGAGAATGAGAGTGGCTTCGGTGCTGAACATACTGTAGATGTTCTAACGACTTCGCACCCTAGCACATTTGCAGTATACGCTTCACGATTCCGGAGGGTGATGGCAGAGAGCTCAACATCTCTGCTGTTCTACGCTGCCGTGCTCGTACAAAGGCATCGAAATAAACTGCTTTACTTTCTGTCATTTAGTTGCACCGTTAGTGCAGTCACTCTCCTAAACATGTAATACATTAATTCTGCTGCACTGACATTGATTTCAGTAGCTATGACTATCATGTAATGCATGATTTGATATCGAACGTACAATCAATATTCCTAATGCGTTGCAAGGATATTAGGTCTAAAAAGTCCAGCAAATGTCTCCCTCAGTACGTAGCGAACGATGAACAAATCAAACCAATAGAGAAACGAACGACGACACCAGTGAAACGAAGTGATAACCGGCATCTCTACGAGGATCTCCTAACAACATGTGAGAAAGCCCTTGACTGCGAAATATAGCGAAGAAGAAGCACGAAGACCTGTATGTATCACAGAAAACAATTACAACACAATAAGCAGAAATATCAAGAAGAATATAACAACGCTGAGAATCATGATCAGCTTGCATTGTCGTTTATCTGAAAAGAAGCTCATTTATGTAGCTTCCGCGTAAGTCAACGGTTGGAAAGACACGATCAAAACTGTTAGCACAGACTGGACTCGAACTCGCAAGGACAACGTTTACCGCTCAGCCTGCTGATATCACTCAACTTTGTAACTTTTTTCTGGCCTACGTTATGCCATCGCTCACCAAGAGCGAAGCCAAATAGTAAGTTCTCATATCGATTGATCGTGTAGCGCAATCGATATGGGGCTTATCACTGGGCTTCGCTCGGGGTAACGTAACGTAACGATGGCATAACATACTCCTCTGATGAAACTCTGCTGCGCACTAGTGGAACCGTCCGAACGACAGAATCCTAATAAGGTATATAATGATGCCTGTGCTTACAAGATTCATCAACAACTGACAGCAATTTAAAGAGAAAATTACGTCCGAAATCCCTGATAGCGCGGCTTATCAAGCGATATGGTGAGCGATAAACCGTGCTATCTGAGTTTTCCGCTGTGAATTCTCTGTTGAAGTTACGTAATTCGTTGATGAATCCGACCCCAGGAGAGTATATGAAAGACGCTCGTTCTGATTCGGAAACTATTCATTTTCATTTCAGAAGCGTCAGTCTTGGCGTCCAAATTGATTCGAAAATGCCCAATTGGATTTGATAAATGTCCAGTTCGACGCAAAAAGTTTATATGCTAACTGCTTGAGCTATCCGCTTTGACAATCTAGAAACTTTGAATATTCCATATTCAGGAGGTTAGAGACGTGAAAACTACATGGCGAAATATCACGTCGCATGCACGGAATCTTCAAGCCAAAAATACAAGAGGGCTGTTGAGCCAAAAGCACATCTCTTTGGCAGAAGCGACGTCACTGTGGAGAGTTGACAGGAGGCGAATCATGCGCGCGGGGTTAGCTACGAGACAGCCATGCAAAAGAAAGTCCTTTTCCACTACTCCAATTGTTTGAAAGAGCGCTGATAACCACAGATTTTTTAATCAACCCGAAAATAAACGAAGAAAACGACAATCTTTTAGAAGCATACCATCGTCCATATGTGTTAATTTCGCTATTTTCTTCATAACGCTGTCCAATTTCGTATCAACTGTGTCCATTTCTTGTCCAAGGTCATCCAGCATTCTAGAATCAACTTCTTAATTGAAAGGAAAGTATAGAAAACCGTTCAAGAAAGAAAATGCAAACATATGAAGAAAACTAACACAGCCTGCTGGTCAAGCTCGTCACCAATCTTGTAGCTCATCTGCTTCAGGGTGCTCACAGAGTTCCCCACCAGCACCAGATCTTCGTCCTGTTCACGAATAATTTGCTGAAAACAAACAATTACAACCAACTCAAACACACCTACGCTGAAAATACTACAAGAACGCGAAAGTTTTACCGTAGAGATATGAAGAAGCACATCTACTACGATTCTGAATCTGCCTGTGTCCAACTGCCAGCAAGTGAGCAGCGAGTCTGTCGTTACTATTAGGTATCTCACTCTTTATCAAGCACTCAGCATTCATAATTCTTCTGGCTTGGGTGCACGGCAACACAATCGGAAGAGGGGTGGTTACTGCGTGCACTTCGAGTCAACCGAGCCTTAAACCCCTCTGGAGGAGGGACATGTTTGGAAGCGATAAAGCGCTTATTTGCCTGGGTACCACACCTGTCTGGTAAGGATAAAGTAGTGAGCCTTTTGTAGGCTTTTGCTGGCCACCGCAAGTCATTTTATAGTCAATAACGCATTCGAATTGTCTCCACGACATCCCGTGGAAGAGGAGTGTGTGGGGCGCCCCAAAGGGGATGAGTAACGCCGTCCTCTATCCTTATTAATTCAATAACCCTTGGAGTAGTAGAATGCGAGCAGCATCTCAAACGGGATGGACTAACACCGCTCTTTGGCCGAATCCCTGCACGGCCTAAAAAGCGGAAAAGGATGGAACAGAGTGGACCATCAAGAGGCCAACGTCTTCACCGTAACCTTTCATAAGGCAGTTTTTGAGAGATTTCGGACGGTTATTCAGGGCATTCGATTTCTACTTGCCATCCGCGGGTGACTGGTAGTCCTCGTAGGTAACCAACAGATAGGTTAATTCTTGCGTTGTATGTGAGACATCGCGTCTTGTTTCTGTGCTTCTCGAAAACTGTAACCTGTGTGATGAAATGGCGTTTGAGGCAAAGTGTTTTTCACTTCTTCAGGCTTCGATGAAGGCGAAGACGTCGAAACGTCAACCAAAGAAACCCTAAAAAGACTTGGCCTACGTCTTTTTAGGGGTTCTTTGGCCGACGTCGAAACGTCAACCAAAGAAACCCTAAAAAGACTTGGCCTACCAACTCATAAAACTATGCGAGTTATTGACGCATTTGTCACAAAAAAATCCAAATGAGTACAACTTTTAAGAGGATTGGGAGAATCGCGAGAGGTACATCATTGACAACAACACAGTCACTGACTTGGATTAGTTGGGCTGCCTTCTCCGCTGCGAAGCAGCGGAGAAGGCAGCCCAATTAATCCAGATACTTATGCATCCCCTTCAGAAGTTCATCCAATCCCTTCGTCCTGCCACATGCATATCGAAGGAAAGCGTTAAAGATCTTCATTAACCTAGCTCACACGGTCGATTTTTAATGCTCTGTCGGAGCTTTTGCTGCACCGTTCTATGCGGTTTGCTTGCTGGCCGCACATTCCACTGCCCATCTTCTATACCGTCACTTTCGCACATCTCTCAGTGAAAGGCTTTACGAACGAAACCATATCGTCTTCAGAGCCTAATGGTGAGTTGAGAAGAGAATCTTCCGCGAGCCACTTTGTCGTAGGGTCACATTATCAATCAATAAAGGATTCTGCAGACATTTTCGCATAAAAAAACTGAAGATGAAACCCTGAGGGACAATAATTTAGAACAATGAAAAACGACACAACGAATGGGTTCATATCATCAAAATTCAACAAACAAAAACAGCAGGTACCAGTTTTCTCTACTTCCGTCGTTAATAGAACAGTCTGTGTAAAACATTAGAACATAGCGCACTAACTTTTCAAATGAAGGTTTATTGTGTTTTGAACGAGCTCTTGTTCAGTAACGGTAGGCTCCAAATTCTTTACTCTGCGTGCTTCTCAAACAAAGGGGGAGCCTGAGAAGATTCTTATCAATCGGCCAAGGAGTAAGCTGAAGGTGACGTTTTTTCCTCATAGGGCAGTCAGCATATACCTGAAGGCGACGAGATGTATGCCGTTCTCCTTCTCGCTGGGTCAGCTAGAGCGATCTGCTAAGAAGTCGCAGTTCAGTTATGAAGTTTAACATATACGAACGAGCTCTTGTTCAGTAACGGTATGCTCCAAATTCTTTACTCTGCGTGCTTCTCAAACAAAGGGGGAGCCTGAGAAAATTCTATGGCTACGCTTAAATGGCTATGACTACACCTCCATTCTATCAGCGCCAGATCGTAATAAAATATTCGAGCTGGAATCGCTCACTATTCGTAGGAAGCGAAACGATCTAATTATGATTTTCAAGATGATGACTGAAAAGTTGCACTTCCACTTACTGAGCTTTACACAGTCCATCATTTTACCACTAGGGGTTGTAGATCTAAAATTCATTATTCTACGGCCAAAAGTTGTGTTCATGCCTCCTTTTTTACTCAAAGGGCCGGTTCTGAATTCTTGATGTTTACCAAAAAACATACTTTGCCCTCTTCGTTTAACTAATATAAGAAGCTCGTTGGTAGTTATCTTAAGACTCGCTAATTCGCCGTTTGTGTTTATTACCAATGTGTTGTCTTGCTGGTGTTTATTTCGTCGCGTGTTGTCATACACGTATAAATAAATAAATAAATAAATAAATAAATACCACAGCCTTGCCGCCTTATTCGATTTGGGTAAACAGACTTTTTATTCATGCCCTAAATTGTCACAGATCTGACATTGGTTTGACTCGCTTTATGTGTGTCTTCACGTTGTTGTTGTAATACTCATTTCTGACGCTTGCGCTTACCGCGAACGTATTCAGTAAATAAATAAATAAATAAATAAATAAACGGTGAACTGTTTTTTTGCAACTATTTGCAGGGATAAGCTCTAATCCGGAAAAGAACCAGGATGCGAGACACCGAAGTAAAACCACGTCACTGATTAGATGACTCCGTTTCCTTCTCGAAGACAATCTGCGGTGGATAGTTACAGGTGTTTGGTCGGCTAGACAAATCCCTTTCCAGTACTAATGATAAGCGCAAGTGAAACAGCTTTATAGTTAGTGTAAACCGACGAAGAATGACCCAAAGATAAAGATAACTTGAAAACGAAGATTCTTTTTTCTTCGACGTTTTACCCGCTTAGTAGCGCAGCTCATTACTCTGTGACTCGACGCCACCTTGCCCAATTCTGCATTTAATCTCTGTGGACATCAGCCACATTCAAATTCACATGTAGCGTACCATGCTAGCGCTATTTCAGACGTTGCTTATACCATCTTTTAGACAGTTCTAGGCTCTGGCCAAGGGATGTACTTACTTAGGTACTTGGACGGGTCGTCCTCACTGGTTGTGTGAGCCACAGCAAATCGCCATTCGTTTCCTTCTCTCATAATCGTCATCCATGACGTTCGTACAACTCGATTGGAACGGCTACCATGACGGTCAGCCTAATTCGAATTAGGATTTGGCAACGAACGCTGCACTTCGATGATTCCGACGAACACATCTGCTCATCTCGTTGGAGGCCTTCCTCGAGGATGCTTGCACCCTCTTGGACTCTGCTGTTCTTCTTGTCCAACGATCGACCGTACTTCGCATGATATGACCGGTCCATCGGTGATTCACCTTCGATGTGTATATAATTACCATTCAAGAGAACGGTACATAGTGGGCTGGGTAAGTCAGACCAGACTGACCGGGATTCCCCTCTTTCTTAGTTCTTTGTTTTGTGTGACTGTGACTGTGTGTGACTGACGAGCATGTGCAATCTCGATGCGGACACGAGCGATCTAGTACTGAAAGAATTAATAAATACACAACTAAACGCTGATTAGTGTTAACACTTAGATGAACGCACGATTTTCACGTACCTGGTTCGTAGAACTAACCGGTTTTGCAATGTCACGTTCCACACGGCCGAAAATGTGTGACACACTCGTCAACGTGTTAACGTTCAGGAAAAGTAGCATTCCAAAAAATTTGGTGTTATCGTTTTTCTCAAATCATCGAGAATACGTCCACCGACTGAAAACCATCTCTTCTTCTCGACTGTTTCAGGTGGCGAGCAAAACTGTTTTGGGATTCCCAGCTCCCAATGGGAATAAGCAGGTCTTGTCGAGAGGGTCAGACCAGTATCTTTGTGGATTCGTTGACGTGCTTGGCGGCTCAGCGAAGAACTTTTCTAGCTCCAAAATGCATTATTTTCAAAGATTCGAATGTGCCATAAAAGATATAATATGAAAATAGAATGAAAACATTAAAATATTCTTGCCTAATTGAATAGTTTTTTCAGGAACAGCCCTTATCGGGAGGAAGAGGCCTGCAACATTAGTTAAGACTAGGGGGAAAGTGACAAACTTACTGAGAAAAAAGTCCATTAAAAATTCCGTTAAATTTCTGAAAATTTCCGTCAAGTCGATAAGCCAGATTTTAAAGAAAAATGATGTTAAATCGTTGACCGTTGAATGTGCACCTCTGGTGCGTAGGTCGAAACTGTGAAGGCCAGCTCAGTGTTGTGATAACCGGCTGAACTTGGGAAGACATCTTTCGAGCGCTCTCTGAGTAGTACGCAAGGATTTTGACGGGACGCAGTTTCAGTCCACCTTCGGTGGCGTAACATAGCGCTTGAAACGAGCAGATAGGCGCGTAGATCGGTATCCGAGAGTTTGTCGGCCTCTTTGAGAGACCCATAAGCCGACCACACAGCCTTCCTCCTTCTTAATAGTGTCTCCTTCATATCGTTGTCCGTGTTGGTGGAGCGGCCCAGGTAGACGTATGATGTTGTTTCCGTCAAAGGAGAGCCATCTTTGTTGATATGGTCTCCTTCGCAGGCATAAGTAGGCATAGGGCATGTACGCAGTTTAAAGGCAGATAAAACGACTTGCGGTGGCCAGCTGATTGACAAGCCAGGGTTACAAACTATAGACAAGTTCGCATCTAATCACAAAACCAGGAGACATATGAGGTTTGGTTGGTATCCAAAAACTTCGGCTCTTCAAGTGTACGCGACAGCCATCAGCTTCTACGACTGCGATATCACACCTCCACGACAGAGTGACAAAAAATAAGACTAAACTATAATGATAACAGATAAAAGAAGAATATAGGAAGAGAAAAACGTACTTCTTGCTTCATGAGGATCTCTTCAAATGCGCTGCCACTGGGCTCCTCATCGTCGTTGTCTTTTAGGCGTGAGTATCGTGTCGATGAGGTTGCCGCCATCACTCCCCTCCTGAATTTGTTGTTTACAACCACTTTGAAAAGGAGGGTAGAGGGACAGCAAACGACAGTATTGGTCGTGAAAGTGTAGATTATGTTGAGACGGATCCGTACACAGAAATGTCATGCGAATTTGCACAAAGCGGTGCTGCAGTTCATAGGAACGAAGGTCTGGATGTAGCCCTGAGAACAGTGAGGTTCGGCTACTATCGATGTCGATGTAGTACTGTGTAAACTGCTTTTTCTTTCTTTCTTTATCCAATCAAGAAGACACTGCTCGTTAAACACCATGGCTCGCCTGGCGCTCCACTTCCGTGTATACGCCGTTTCGTCACGTAAGCAGAGGAACAGGAAAGAGTCTTCCGTGAGGAAACACCAAAACCCACAACAGTAAAGAGCACGGCAGCTTCCAACAAGATTTCCCTATGGAGCGAGCTTTATCCTTGGAGCGCGATATTTTCGTGGCTGGCGGCTTGCCGATTTATCTCTGGGCTGCCAGTTTTCATCTATTCCTTATAATTTATCCATGGATTTTCTTGTATTTCACTTCTTTGGGATTCTCAAGGTTTCTCAGTGGTCAGTGGTGTTGTTGGAAGAATATTGACATGGATGCAACCCTGTTCTGGAGGGCCACCCACGGTTGAAACTGTTCTGATTCCTTTCCTTGCGTTAATGCCCTCACATCATGAATCAGACGCTGTACTCTGCACCAGGTTAAGGAGCGCAATGTGTTTCGGAGGAGGAGGGGGGAGGGCGGTCACCTCTTATTCAGTGGTTATCCACCTTCGTAACAAGGAGGGTAAACACCGAATTACAACAGGCGGCGCTCAACAGGGCGCTTTCGTTCTTTGAAGTAAGCCAATCGTCTCTGTGGTTTCGCGGCGTTCTTAAAACGCTGTACGGAAAACTTCGCTAGCGCAAAGGGTACTAGTCGTTTCTACGGCCTGCGTGGGTAGAGGAGGGCGATGGTTGAAGGGACTAACGCGTCAGCCAATGAGGGGCATCCGCTAGTGCACTCCCGTTTTGGAGCCGGATTCATCAACGACTTACATCAATTTAACAGAGAAAATACAGCCGAAATCCCTGATAGCGCGGCGAAATGTTCCACCATATCTCTTGATAAGTCGCGTCATCAGGGATTTCGACTGTATTTTCTCTCTTAAATTGCTGTAAGTCGTTGACGGATCCGGCTCCTGGTGGTATTCACGTGTGGTGCTCGATAGCCAACCTTATGCCGCATTATCATTAAAAAAAGTAGGATCGCGTGTAGCGCAGTCGAAGAGGGTGCCGGCCGTCGCGTGCAGTCGATACCAGGTTCCTGGTTCGGATTTCCCCGCCCAGGCCAAACAAGCCTTCCATCCCTACGGGGTCGGTGAATTGGTTTTCAGACCTGCCTGGGAAGGATAAAGCGCGGACTTGTTAATCGGCTGTCCACCGCAAGTCACTGTGTGGCCAAATGCGCAGTCACATCTTATAAACGATATCCCGTAGAAGTAGAATGCGTGGCGCATCCCAGAAGGGATTGAGTAACGCCATCATTTATCCTTATCCTTCACCAATTAAAAAGAGGGCGCGTAGTAGCACATTCTGATAAGGCACTAGATCTGGCGTGCACCCGATCCCTAGTTCTTACCATTAGTTTGAACTTCGCTCCCAGCTTAGCCAAGTCTCCCATCCTTCCTTGGTCGGTGAATTAGTTCCAGACTTCTCTAGGAAGGGTGGAGCACTGATTCGTCGGATTGCCGCCGCCGCAAGGCATTGTATGGGCGAAATACCTATTCAAGATGCCCCTTGGATATTTGGTAGAAGCAAAGTGCGCTGCCCATCTCAGGCAAGGAGCGGTTAACTCTGTCTTGAATCCTTCATCGGCGAAGGTAGGCTCGGGGGAGGAGATCAGCACAGGATTATAAGCGGCGGATATCAGGGGCCGTATGCTCGTGCTCCCCCGTTGGGGGAGAATCAATCAATATCAGCATATCTCATCACACCCCGATCCCCCATCGGGGGAGACTCGGGGTAGACGAGCATACGGCCCCAGGACCGGCTCACCGTAACCTTAGGCGTCGGGTGAGAAGTCCATTGTGCAATTGCAGAACAAGGCTAGGGAAGGGACTCCAGGGGCCGTATGCTATTCTCTCCCCAACCGTCCCCGGCCGGGTATCAGGCGGTCTCCGCCCACATCCCCGGTATGCACATCATGCACCATCGATTTTTCGCGCCGTCCCCGTCCCCGAGTCGGGCGAGAATAGCATACGGCCCCAGGGTGTGTGCCATACAAGCTGCTCGTATGGAGACTGCTTTCGTCGCTCAGGGGGAGTTCGCGGCTGGGTTCTGCGCTCTTCGAGCGCAGAGCCAGGCTAGGGAAGGGACTCCAGGGTGTGTGCCATACAAGCTGCTCGTATGGAGACTGCTTTCTTCGCTCAGGGGGAGTTCGCGGCTGGGGTTCTGCGCTCTTCGAGCGGCGAAGCGCATACGGCTAAAACAATGCGCAAAAAAACGCGCAACGTCGTGTAGACGTAGAAACCTCCCAGATCTGAGATACTCAGCTGAAATGCAAGAACGCCACGGCGCCCGGGAACCGAACCCCCGACATCCCTCGCATGAAGTAAACCTTCTACCCTCTGCACCACGACCCACCTGCACAGGTGCCATCGCGGGCGCACTAGACATCGATCGGACGTCGCAGCGTGGACGCCGACTCGCGATCTCTGAGCTAGGAGGGCGCAGACATCACAGTCTCGGCGCGACCCGCACTGCGGTTACGGTGAGCCGGTCCTGATATCCGCCGTTTATAATTGTCGGGAGGTCAGCATGTACTCAGTCGATATTCTCCTTGGTAAGAAGACACAGCATGGCCCATTGCATCAGAAATGGCCCAGGACAGTTTATCATAGGGTAGAACACACCAGTGCTACATATTTCTTTTTAGTTTTGTACGACACAAAATGTTGTGTAGGGCTGTCCTACATTATGACCCCTACCGACCCTACTTGCGCTCTTTTATCGTTTTATTTGCCACGGTTAAGGGCGTTAACACCGGGCTTTTCAGTAATGCATGGGTTGTGCCTTGCTATCATTTGCGATATGTTGTCTCATGGCTCGAAATCAACAGCGGTTTTGTTCAGGTGCGATGCGTCGTTCGGATTCGACGCTTTTTGCGCCGTACCGCTCGATGGGAGTGGTCTGCTCAGATGTTAGACCTGTAATCCGGCCAAATGAATCCAAAGCAAGGTACACCTCTCAATCTCTTGGCGGCTCCATCGCTGAATTATACATTTCCAGAATGACCTCCCTCATATGTCCTGTGGACAACGTCATCATGCACTACAAGGCAGAAAAGTTGAGGCTTGTCGGTATCTCCGACGTGCTACCGGACCTTATAACAGCCGTTGCAGCTGATCGGACGTGAGTCTTCCGATGAAACGCTCCTCGTTTTCATTTTTCTTGGAAGCTTATAGCTTTATGTTCAGAGGTGTGTATGCTGCGGCAGGGAACCTGGTAGCTGTGATGAAGACTTGTCGTCACATTGACCGGTATATAGAGGTCGGAGCGAAGACGAACTTTATGAAGATTCTCGGTGACTACCTGGTAAGTCGGACCAGAACGTATACAGCAGCCAGTCCTAGGTAGTAGCGGGCACGAGCCTCTTGCCTCGATCGATAGAGTCCTTGTCAATTCATTAGAATCCACAGTAGCGTTTCTTTTTTCACACTTTCCCGACCCACTGGCCTTGTTTTGGTATACTCCCAGTGGTTTAACCGCGTGAACGGTGGTTTTTGATGAATGACGCTCCTTCAAGATCATATTAGGGGCCTGTTCATTCTTTGCGACGGGAGAGCGTCGGGAGCCATTGGTCAGCCAGACAAATCATTCGTACCGATCCTGGCCAAGTAGTGTCGAAGGAGATGGCCTTGTAGGACAGCCGTATACAACGTCTGGTTTTGTACTAGATTAAAAGTTGAATGCAAAGGTGTTCTACAACTAGGTGTTCGGTGTGTTCTACCCCTATCATATACGGAGCTAGGCCATTTCTGATGTAATTGGACATACATGTGTTTTTACCAAGGATAATATCCACTCAATACTAGGTGATCACTTCCGAGCCTATTTGCGCCCTATATTTGTTGGGCGATCGCTCGGAAAATGTCGATACGTACGATTTGCATGGCCGATCTGTCGCTCCCATCGCGAAGTATAAACTAAAGTGTTTCTATCACCTTGAAGGTCATTTGTAAACTTGGTCCTGTACCTCCAATTATGTGGTGTGCTTTATTTATTTATTGCATTTCTATGACAAATAGAACTTTTCGACTCTATCCTACTGGGGAGGCGTAACTTCTCCCTATCCGTTTGACAACGGCGACAAAATTGAAAGAAAACTACTTTGTAGGGCGTACACATTGAACTAGCCTATAAGCGCACCTTTCTTTGAAGCTTCTCTTGATTAACCAAGGGACGGCACCCTGGTTTTGCGTGTTTCGATTCTCGAGCGTTGCCTCTCCGCGATTGGGATGGATTCCTCTTTTCATATCGAAAATCGAAATGGTTTGTTTTCTACGTTAGCTTGACGCTTTTGAAATCGAAATGAACATCTTACAAATCAAGATGTTCATTTCGATTTCCACAGTAAAAACTCTCTGAGACGGCTAGAATAATTTTTTGTTCAAAGAAAATCTAGTATGAAATTGTTTGAAATTTATTAGGTCGCATGCCCAATAACTGTTTGACATTTCATGAAATTTCCGCTTTTATGGAAAAATAATTACATTCCATTTTGAAGCGCAGAAAGGCAGTAACCATGCAGAAGAGATTACGCTTTGCACTTGTCTGGATCATCGCGATTTTTATTTGATTGATAGTGTAAATGCTGCTTACTTAAAGCAGCGTTGTGAGAATGGGTGTACTTTTTATTATTGTTTTTGTTATACAGTTTACATTTTTATATTGGAAAAATAAAAAACTGGCTTGTGCATCGGGTCGCTACGCAAGTCAAAGTATAGGGCAAATACCCATTCAAATGGCGCTAGAGCATCCAGTAGTGGAATGTACGGCGCGTCCAACCAAAGTATCAAATGGCGCCAGGATTCTTCCCTATGTTTCCTCTAAGTTGAATACTGTCTTAGGAGAAAGGTTTGGTGCCAAGCTCACTAAGCACGTTTCCAAAGTTTGTACATGAAGATACTAGGGAACTTTAGATCATCGTAGATGAGAAGAATGGTATCAGAGTGCTCAACGTCCCAGATGGACAGCAGCTTCTTCATATGGAAGGATCGAAAGAGTTTCAAGTGACCGCGGTGGTACATCCCAGCACTTATCTGTACAAGGTGAGTAGTTTCCTTTTGCGGTCGACTCTCAGCTCCATGACCTGATTATCGAATGACTTCCTTTCAAGGTTTTGCTCGGGTCTTCTATTGGTACATTGCGTCTTATCAATTTCCGAACGGGCCGCATTGTGCACGAGTTTGCGAAAGGTACTGTTTCCAACATTCTTCCTTGCCGTTTTTTAAAGCGTAATATAGCTAGTATAGCGTAGCATAGGTTTACTAAAGTCTACCATCATTGTTGGTTAGAAGCGGTCTGAAATGATACGGACGTGGGCGTTTTTGACATGCCTATGTTTTATTGACGGGCGCGTGTAGCGCAGTCGGAGGAGGTGCCGGCTGTCGCGCGCACCCATACCAGGTTCCTGGTTAGGATTTTCCGCCCAGGCCTACCAAGCCTTCCATCCCTCCGGGGTCGGTGAATTGGTACCAGACTTGTCTGGGAAGGATAAAGCGCTGACTTGTTCATCGGCTGGCCACCGCAAGTCATTGTATGGCCAAATACGCATTCATGTCGCCTCCACGACATCCTGTAGAAGTAGAATGCGCTGGCGCATCCCAGAAGGGATTGAGTAACGCCGTCCTTTATCCTTTATCCTTTATGTTTTATTGAAGTTTTCTGTTGTATACAACACACACTGTTAGCTTTTACCACATGAGCACAATCATTGCGCGAATATTTGGTAACTATTCACCCTAAATGGAGACATCTGGGACAGATTTATCAACAGCTTACGCCCTCTAGCGTTGAAAATACAGCCAAATCTGATGTTGCAGGAATGACATATTAGAGGGTCTGGCGGTATTTTCACTGTTTGAGGCCGGAAGCGGTTGATCATTCTGGCCCTGACGTACTACGATTCTTTGATATTCCCTGAATTTGCTTAGGATTTGATGCCGCAATCACTGTCCTCGAACAGTCGCCCGCGATAGACGTTATGGCTATTGGGCTTGCAAACGGGCAAATATTTCTGCACAATATTCGGTTGGATGAGACGATATGCAAGTTCCGACACGAGAAGTCCATCACAGCAGTAGGATTCAGGTAAGACTGCGCCTTTCTGACCATCCACTTTGCTCAACGATATGCGTTTCATGAAATTTTTCAAGGAAAGACGACAAACCTCTGATGACAACGGCCGACGCAGGAGGCGACATTGTGGTGTGGAATCTTGAGAAACGTCAAATGGTTGGAAAACTCACCAACGCTCATCACGCAGCCGTCACTGAGTTGTATTTTATGCCTGGAGAGCCTATTATGGTATGCAGAACTCGCTCGCCGAAGTACTTTCCTATTCCGACTTTTCTATCTCTTTGAAGGTCTCTGCCTCTGCTGATAACTCGTTGCGAACGTGGGTACTCGATGGAGGGGATGACATGCCTCGGCAGTTGGTTATTCTCGAAGGACACGCCGAGGAGGTTACTTCCGTCCGATTCAACGGAAAGCTGGAGGTATGCATTCAGTTGAAGCCGACCATTAACTGACCAATCTTTTCCCAAAGAAGAGACTTTTCCCGTGTTTTGTTCTCACCAAGTAGCATATAGGGCCGATTTAAAGAGGGGGTTCGTCTTATATTTCTTCCACAGCTAGCAGCTTTATCCTGGCTAAAATAAGACTTAGATGTAATTGTACGCTTAAAATATTTATGCGTCCTTGCCTAATTTTATCATTTTTTTAAGATTTTGGACAAGGTATCCAGAGTTTTCGAATGAAAATAAGTTTGGACCCCCTTTTTAGACTTGCACCCTTCTTTGTACAAACGTGGTTCTGTGAAGAAGTCAAACACTTTAGAACATGAATGCTGAAAGCTTGTAGGTAGCGGATTACTCTCATATTATCGCTCTGTCTGCTGTGGCTTCCTATACCTTTCCACAACTTATGCTCCCGTCTTTTTGGTACCGCTCTTCAATAGTAGTATTCGGTGCTTTGGGCAATATGTCGAGACCGCTTAGAGCCGTCAATCAGTCAATCAATGTCAGTAATGCGACCCAAAGGCATGCTTTAGTACTGTTGTAATTATTCAGCTTGACATTCATCTACCAGACGTTCAACGTCTGGTTGGGGGCTTCGCCTTCAAACCCCGAGAATAGAACAACCCCATCCCATCTGGTTGTGGGCTTCGCCGCCAAAGCCCGAGAATAGAACAACCTCAATCTTCCTCCGTTCTTCCTAGGCCTTCTTACAGTGAAAAAACTTTTACTATATAGATTAGTGCAGTGAGATATGGTAAAGGCAGAATTTTCACTGCGCATATGAAGCCCATCCACCTCAATCGCATGCAGGCGATTTATTCTCCGAAGCGCTCGTTTTCTACGTGTCGAGAAACAGGTAATGAGAGTCCCAATCCGGTGCTTAGTCAGCAAAATCGTAATTAAAATTAATCGCTATTGATCGACATCGCTTACTGCCCGATGGCAGTAGTACTCCTCCGAATCCCGTGGTCACTCTCTCTACCCCCTCCCCTTAGTCAAGCACGCACATGTGACACTGAGTACGGATTCATGTGTCACTACGTTGCCACGACGTCTATGACACTCCTTCCGCACTCTGACACACTTGCCACGACTTCTGTAAGCCGTCTTCAGAAATCCGACACTCATTGAACGATGTTGAGGGAAAATGTTGGACCCCCCCCCCCTTATTCACGCTCCCCCTCTAATGGTCCCCCTTTGTTGGTCATCTCCTATTGGTCGCCCTTACTCGGAATCCCTACGCAAGTTGGACGACGTCTTCAGCACGTGTTCTGAATCCCTACGCACGTTAGACGACGCCTTCAGCTCGTCTTCTGAATCCCTACGCACCAGAAAAACGTCTAGGGTACGCTTCCTGAATCCCTACGCTCTGCACTCGATACCCATCCATACCCTGACGCGTTGCCCCTTGAATATCTCGTAAACTTGGACGATCAGCCGCCAAGGATGTAGATAGTCAGCAATCGCCCATGGTTAAGCTCAAAGAAAGCCGGGCTGGAATACGCCGCACTGAAATAGGCATCTTTTGGCTTAGCCCCCCCCCCCCCCCCTCCCCGTGACGGACACCTGACATTAGTCGATTATATATAGTAGGATACGGCTAATGGCCCAGTGTTACTGACTTCCTTGGAGCTTAAAAACATCCAAAAACAGAAAATCGGAAAAATTACACCACCAGAGGCCATTTCATTCTACACTGACGTCTAGCCATAGATTTCGAAGGTGAGGGATAGGAAAGCTCAATTAGGAATCAACCTTATGTCTTTTTTGGCATTTAAGTGTCTCCGCAGAAGGAAATGATCCTGGTGCGAGTAATTATGCGGTTACTTCTGGGACCAGATTCATCAACATTACCGTCGGTATTATCTCACGACGAATTCACCGTATCGGCCTACGTAGTAAGTGATACAGGGATACAGATACGATATACTGTTACCGGTGATAGATCTGGTCCCTGGATGCTCCCATTTACCTGTAGGTAAGTTGTCATCAATCACTGTAATTGTCGAATACGCAACTAATTCGCTGTACGAAGGAATATGCGCGGCGCACCCCTAAGCGGATTGGATGTTGGCACTTTTACTGATTGGGCTTGGCGATTTGATGTATTTTCCAAGATTAAAATTGTAAGGCAAGTCCTAGTTTTTGTCTAGGAACGGTAAGAAACCTAAAAATCTAATCTCTAACTAGTGATTCAACACCTTCCTTTGCGCCGCCTGGCGAATGAAGTGTGTATACTGTTTTCGACGGTCATTCATCCTTGTCCTGAAATCATCAAAGGCTTAGCAGCTTTACCTGATAGTCAACGAATGCGTTCAGAGGAAAATACGTTCCCCTTATGTAATTTCTTGGCGCGACTAGCGTAGTCGGAGGAGGTGTTGGCTGTCACAGGCACCCGATACAGGTACCTGGTTCGGATTTCCCGCCCTGGCCAACCAAGCCTTCAATCCCTCCCGTTCTGTGAATTGGTACCAGAGTTGTCTGGGAAGGATAAAGCGCTGACTTGTTCATCGGCCATCCACCTCAGGTCATTGTATGGCCAAGCACGCACTCATACCGCCTCCACGACATCCCGTAGAAGTAGAATGCGTGGCGCATCCCAAAAGGGATTGAGTTGCACCGACGTCTATCTTTGATCCTTTATCCTATGTGATTTCATTTTTAGCTGGGAAGATACATTTAACAGACTTATGTTGACTAAATCACCCTCAGAATACATTTGGCATTTGTTTACAACACCACCATTTGTCTATGTACAGCTAGCTGTTCAGGTTCTTACCTCTGGACTTGATGGGTCTGTCAGAAAGAACATGGTGAATGTGGACACAATGCGTCAAAAGCTTGGCAGCGCAGGAACTATATCCATGTGGGTGATCAGCCGTTGACTTCTGCTTGAATTGTCGATGAAACTGTTTGCCTTCAGAGCTCTAGCGAAAAAGAAGCATATTCCTATAGAGTCTATAAAGATGGAGCCGGTGATTGAAATAGCGATAGGGTGGAGCCGAGAAGCAGCGTGGGACAATGTGCTTTGTAGGCACAAGTGAGTGTTCTTACGTTGCTCTTCTATCGCTATCTTTGAATTCTTTGAATTCATTTTTCGCCTGTTCTAGGAATACATTACAAGTGACGACATGGACGACGAGAAAGAACGCCCAGGGAACGCATAAGGCAAGCTTTGGAAAGAGCTTCGAATAACTGTGGACAGTGGCCCAGTACATGATTTATGGGTTTCAGCTAGTTCATCAGAGGTTTCTAAAAGATGCTGCTTTATCGCTTGCCACGGCCACATCTATAGCGCTTTCACCGTGCGGAAATTTCGCTTTCATTGGCTACTCTACCGGTGAGTGACTTTCTGAACTTAAAGTTCAGACACAAAGATCCACAATCGATCTCAACTTTGTAGGCCATGTCGACCAGTTCAACGTGCAAAGCGGACTGTTCGTAAAATCCTTCACTAAAGATGACAAGACGGAGGCAAAAGAGAGCTCTAAGGTGTGTTTGGGTATTCCAACGTTAATTTCCTCTTTTCAATTTGATAGTTTCCTTTCTTCCTTAAAAAAACTCAAACTATAGTGTGATATGGACTTTGGCGAGCACAGGTGCGTATAGGGCCTATTCTCCGTTTCACCGCGAATTGGTCATCGTTTTGCGCTTAAGGGGACCAAGCCTTCCATCTATCCGAGATCACTGAATGGCTACCAGAGTTGTCTGGAAGACATAAAATAACACTAGGCGTTCAGTGACTGGTCACCGCATCAGATACGCTAATGCTGCCTTCACGATGTTCTCCCATTCCTCCGGGACTCTGATTTGGCTGACTTTACCAGACTTTGTCCGCAAAGAATTGCACAATGGCTTGCCCATCTGCTAGCCACCGCGAGTCATTGTATGCCAAATACGCATACAAGGATAGAATGTAAAATGAATGGCATGTTCAACAGAGCGATTGATTAACGCTTTCCTTTGTTCTTAAACATTTATAGACATCTATACCATTTTCACGTCGAATTGGACACTTTTCAAATCAAATTGTACACTCTTTTAAGCTAGCGTTAACCCTTTCACGACTCTCGAGATCCTCGCGCGTCTGCCGCGTGGGACAGCGCGTATTTTCGCCGCGCGCCGAGCGAATATGAATAAATAACATAATAAATAAATAAATATGAATAAAACAGTAACCAGTGAAGTTTCCCGTGGACCATCTTGACCGTACACATTATTGGACTCAGTGATTAATATTGCACTATTAAATGTTTGATAATTTTCCTTGAACTATTTTTATGGTGGTGTCTGACGACGTCGTCGGACAATGTTCCTCGCAGCAAAAAAGGTGTCCGACGACATCGTTAGACAATACCTTGAAAGGGTTAAGGCTTTTGAAATCAAAGCGAACTCCTCTATATCGAAATGACCTTCAGGCAGTAAGATGGTTAGAATAATTTTTCAAAGGGACGTTTGGTACAGCTTTCTTTCTATGCTTTAGGTTAATGTAGAAGAAGCTCATTTCGATTTGGAAGAGTTCGCTCTGATTTCAAAATCACAGGCTAGCGTAAAAGAGTGTTCAGTTTGATTTAAGAAGTGTCCAGTTCGACGTGAAAATGGCATATGTGCTGGCATTCTGGTCTATAAGCGCCTTGAATCGTCGGATAAACAAGTAGTTTTTATAATGCTTTATGGAAGCTATATGGTTATGTGGTTTTGTTTTATTAAAAAGGTGAAGCTTTTTAATGATAGACCGATCCAAGTCAGATTTGGGTAAGGATAATCTTCGTTTTGCCTCCGACTCAAATAAAGGAAACTCTGGAAGACGTTAACAACAACGGGCTCTGTTCCCTTATTTGATGCTCCTTGTTCATCCTTATCTTGACTTTCTCATCGCTCGTTGTCCTGACCTAGAATATTACACTGTTGACTTTTTCTCTTAGATCTGTTTTAAATTCGTGTTTCGCGTTTGCTTCTCATAATGCAATCCCTGGTCACTATGCCAATTTTTAGACAATTGCCTCGTATTTTTGCTCTGCACTCGCTCGTAAGAGCTTTCTTGAGAACAGAAAAGTGTGATTTGCATTTTCCATTCGGCGGAAGGGGAAGGTTTTCAAATGCTTTGAAAACTAGAAGTTCACACAGAGTTTTGTTCTGCAAGGAATTGCTCGAATTCTTAAAACCACTATTTTGTCAACAACTATCAATCCTTCCTTCCGTGTATGCATCTCGCAAACTTTATACTTGTAACAGCTTGTATACTGCCTTTCTTTTGTGTAAATCGGTTAATTGCTATGGTGTTTGTTTTCACAGGTAATTCATTATTCTGTCACCGACAATAAATTGTAAATAGTTAAATAGTTAACCTTAAAATCCTACTTATAATTTCTTCTCTTTAGTTTTTCAACTGCTTCTAGGTTTTTGATTTTCAGACGAGTAAAGCACATGACTCGAGTATCACTGCTCTAACAGTGAACAGTTATGGCTCCGAGCTTATCAGCGGTTGCCACAAAGGAAGCCTAAAATTCTGGCAGTTGCGGACGGGCACACTTTTGGCAACGATGCGTACTCGCCTACGAATAGAGAAATCGGCGCCGTGCACGTCGAATAGTCTACTCGCTGTAGCGTGTGGTGGAGACGAAGGTGAGACAATTCCGCAGTTATGTTGATCTACTCAAGCTCCACGGAAGGGCTATGGATAGCTTAGCTTATGGATATTTTGGGAAGAAGTAGATTTAGGGAGTAGGGTAATGTTTCGCTGTTGTTACCTGCAAAGTTCCTGTGCGGCTCTTTAAACCTTTGAATATTTATTACATGCTTCAGCATGTCAAACGAGAAAAGATTGCAGCACAATACCAAACGATAAGCAACTAAAATGAAAACAAAACTATCGAAATAACAACAAATAGAATTAGAAGCTAAAATAAATGAGCAGCTAGGCCTCTTAATTCCCTTTACAAGTATCCAATTAACAATAGCTTTGTCTAAATCAGATATTCACCTGTTCTTGGAGGAAAAAACAGAGGAAAAATGTCCATTCATTCATTGGTAGGGATTATGAAATTCTTGCGTTTATGTCTCGTTTCAGGTGCATCCGTAGCAGTGGTCGACACGCTGTGTCGTCGAGTCGTCCGCAGTTTCAAGTCAGTTGGCCGGACAGTAAATGCTATGGCTTTCTCCAGCGACGGACGATGGCTGTTAACTGCGGACGATAGGAAATATATCCGAGTTCGTTGCCATCACCTTGTTTTGAAAACATTTAGGAATGAAGCGCAACTTCTTCTAGAACGAAACCATCAAAGTTGTGGTTCTTTGCATTTTTCATTCATTAAACTGGTCGTAGTTTGAACAATTCTAGCAATTGGTTAAGCGGTATCGTCGCCCAACCTATTCCACAAAATCGCCTTGTTAACATTGCGGGATTTCGGTACGCTCTCTAGGATAACGATAAAGTCGCGAGGGTTCCGCTATACCCTTTAGGATAGAGATAAAATCAATCCCTAGTTGAGGGCCACGCATTCCAGTTTTTTGGATATCGTGGTGGCAAATGGAATACGTGTTTGGCCTGTGCAATGACTTGCGATAGCCAGGTAATGGACAGGTTAATGTTTCTCTTCATCCCAGACTAGTGTGGTACGAATTCCCAGACCTGGCAGAGGTGGAGGGTTTGATTGGCCCGGGCGTGGTCCGAGCCAAGAACCTTAAACCAGGTGCATCTAACAGCCAGTGCATCCAACTGTATTACCTCGCGCCCACCATACTGTATAGAAGGCAAGGCATTGGGTTATGTGGCTAATAGTGTTTTACATAGTACACATCTCGGAACTGTGAAGGTGTTCTGTCGTCTTTGTGACCATAAGTTCTTTAGGAATAATGAATGGGTCAGGACGACTTTGACACAAGAAAAGATTTGAACAAGCACACTTTCATTTCTAGGTTGAAGTTCTTATTTATTTATTTATTGCATTCGTTTGTGCACTTTACAAAAAGAACATAGTGAAGGAAGAACAAAACATTTAGTTGAAATATTTTTTATTTATTTATTTGTTTATTTATTTATTCAACAAGCCGTATAAGATAGGCAGGTAAAAACCTACTAACAACATAGAAGTCGACACCTAGCTTTGCGTTGAAAAGTTCAAAAAGAAAGAGGTTAAGTCTACTACACTTTCAAATATATGGAATTAGATCCTGTCCAACAAGTAAATGATTTACGCCTTAAGCTAGTTTTTGGAGTGGTAAAGGTGATTTTCATGCAGTTATCTCTACTTCTTGGACGGGCAATGCGATAAAATTTTGAACTGTCTCTCAAAAAGAACGCAGGCATTTTTAGCTTTTCGACGAGATTCCAGGTAATGCAATCCAAGATCTCGGTTTCTGTGGGATTAGTGAGGCAAGCTCACATAACTGAACTCGTTCGGTCGCAAGTAGATCCTTCTAGTGAAATTTCTTTGCCCTTTTTCCAACATAAGAATATGTTTCCTTTTTTCAAAACATTGAGGTTCCACTCTCCGCTAATGGTCTTACATATGATTTATACGCGCGCACAAAAATCTGCATAGACATGCTTCATATTTAGGTCTGGGAACTGTCCACGTCACAACTAATTGATGTCATGTTGTTCGACAAGCCGTGTATTGGAATGTCGTTCAATAGCACTGGCGAGTACCTTGCAACTGTTCATCAGGTGAGAGCTCATGAACACCTTACATCTTCCTACCAACCGTTTTTTGGAACTCATCAACCTGGAAAAATTGAGTGTAATGCCGCAATTTCACTTTTATAGGGTGAGAGAGCCATATTCGTCTGGGTGAACAAGAAGATGTATGCATCGCGCGTGAACATCCAAGCGTTGCCGTTAGACTACGAACCGAGATGGAGTTCTGGTGTACCAGAGATCGGAGTGAATCGAATTGTTATTGATGACGACAGTGACAGTGGATGTGAAAGCCCTGAACAGGTGAGTTTAGAAGGCGTTTTCTTACTTCAGTTTCGCTTTCGACTGACGTAGCTCATCTGCATAGGTTGATCCATCGCTTGTTACTTATTCCGGCCTGGCTCCATCTCGTTGGGCGAATATTCCTGATCTCGCACTCATCAAGGATCGAAATAAACCCGATCAGCCAGTGAGGAAGCCGAAGCAGGTGCGTCGTCTGCTTTGGAGATATCGCTCTCTGATCTAAGGGCCCACTATATAATGTTACGCCTTATACGCGACCTATATATAGTGTTACGTCTTATATTTCAGGCCCCCTTCTTCCTAACAGCGGCACCTACGCTGGAAGGTTTCGAATTCGAAGTGCCTGAAAATGACGAAGAGGAAAATCGTCGAATAATTAAAGCCAAGAGGAGTCTGCTGGAGCTTGAGAGCTCATTCAGTTCGTCGTTGAGAGGGTGAGTTCCCTTTGGCTTTAGCCTTGAAAGGGGTTTTTACCCTTGGAACCGGTCTTGTTTCGGCGCTAGTGGAACAGTCGGCAGGGAGCGCCACTAGAAGGAGCATGAATCGATCCATCTCATAGTGCGATCCGAGTTGGGATGAACGCTGGCGGGTTCGGTGTAGAGTTTCAACGCCCAGTTAACTTGGGAAGGGGGAAGGAACCGCTTCTCCCAGTAACCATGATTGGCGCAGACGGTACAAGGCTTGACCTTGGCTGACACCTTGACTCGATCGTTGTTTCGTTCCGCTCCCAGATCGGCCAATCCTTCATCTGCCTTTTGTCTGTGAATTGGTTTCATACTTTTCTGGAAAGGATAGACACTCCATTGTTCATCGACTGGTCACTAGAACCCATGTATGGGTTAAATACATGCCAAAACGACTTCCACGATACACAATAGAGGACGAGTACGTGGTGCATCCTGAACAAGGAAGGGGAACTGTCCGG